>CAUYQU010083324.1:0-25257 GCA_963574635.1 Cheracebus regulus
TGAAGTTTTTTCTGTTTCTTAGTTTTCCTTCAGTGGATGCCCCTTCCCCACAGAGCTAGGTCTTCCTGGGTTTGGCTGTGCTTGCTGTGAAACTCTCAGTCCTCAGTGCTTTCAATTGCTGTTCTCCTTGTGGGAATGGGACCAGTCAAGCCTGATTAAAAGGGCACCCAGTCCCGTACACTCCACACTGAGAAGCGCTGAGCCGGGGTGCCGGCAAAACAGCCGCGCTGGCCAAAAGAGTCACGCTGGTGACCCGTGTGGCTCCTCTGCTGGGAATCTCCCAGTTTGTGGGCAACAAAAATTCATCTGAAATTGCTGCATCCACCTGCTCTCTGTGCTTTCACTGGGAGCTACAATCCTGAGCCACTGCTAAGTGGCCATCTTGGATCTCTCTCCACTAGGTGATGAAGTTTTTTTGTTTCTTAGTTTTCCTTTGGTGGACGACCCTTCCCCACAGAGCTGGACCTTCCCTGGTTCGGCTGTGCATGCTGTGAAACTCTCAGTCCTCGGCGCTTCCAATTGCTCTTCTCCTTGTGGGGATGGGACCAGCCGAGCCTGACTAAAAGGGTACCCAGTCCTGTATACTCCGCACCAAGAAGCACTGCGCCGGGGTGCCGGCAAAGCAGCCGTGCCGGCCGAAAGGGTCACGCTGGCAACCGGTGGGGCTTTTCCACTGGGAGTCTCCCAGTCTGTGGGCAACAAAAATTCGTCTGAAAGTGCGGTGTCCACTCGCTCTCTGCACTTTCCCTGGGAACTTCAATCCTGAGCTGTTGCTAATTGGCCATCTTGGATCTCTCTCCCAAATAAATGAATATTTTAACACCAAATTACAAGGAGAAAATTTCAAAATAATGATAGTCACTTACAGGTGAATAAATTTTATTCTTTGAAAAACTTTCCATATCTATTTTTTTTTCTCCTCAGTTAATAGCACACTCATTTATGAACCAACAATTGGGACCCACTGAATTAGGACATTCTCCACCTTAGAGCAGAGATGTGGGTGAAGGGCCCCTGCCTAATAATAAATGGATGTCAAACACCTTGGATCAAGCACATCTCTGGTGCTCTGCTATACCTCCAGGAATTGGCTTAATGTAAGCTCTAGGTAGCCACTGATGTGCTTTCTGACACTACAAATTAGATCTGTCTCTTCTCGGGTTATACATACATGGAATCATAGTCTATTTACTCTGTGGTGTCTGGCTTTTTCTGCACAGAATAATTTTGAGTCTTCTATAGTTTTAGTGTATCAGTTTTATTGTTTTCATTGCTGAGTAGTATGCCACTGAATGAATATACCACACATAATTTATCCATTCACCTGCTGATGAACATTTGGGCTGCTCCCACTTTTGGGGTCATTATAAACAAAGCTACTGTGAGTGGTTTGTACAAGTCTTTGTATAGACTTAGGTTTTCATTTCTCTTGGGTAAAGAGAAGCTGACTTTCTCGGTTGTATCATAACGGTATGTTTTACCTTTTCTTTTCTTGTGCCTTCTTTGTTGAGTTGGACTAAATATTCATAGTTGTTGTTATTTCTGGAAATATTTTGTTAATCATTATTTTTCATTGTTAGGGATTTTGATTTTATAAGTTGATTTTGTATCAGCAAATGGACAGACTTTCATTTGTGATAATAATTTGTCTACAAGTTTGATTTTGTATTATGCCTATGAGTTATAGACATAGACTATTAGTACCACGTGGTGCAGATATAATTGGGGGGAAATCTTATTTGTAGAAAAGTAGTAGGACACTCACAACCTTGTGAACTCCCATTATTCCCTAGCTTAGGCAGTGCAAATTTGGACTGCATGGGCCATGACCGGTGTTTCAATAGAAAAAGACCTTACTCCCTGGAATACTCTACACCTTGATAAAGACAAAGGGCTAGGAATCATTATATCATTCTATTTAAAAGGAAGTTCTGATAGATGCTCTCATGCTTTTAGAAAGGGGGACCTTTGAAAATCAGCAACTGGCTCAGTCTTTTCTTGCACTGAGCTGACTCAGGCCTGCTCAGTCAGCTCTCAAAAGGTCAGCTATACAATCTGCCTCCACAGAGAAAAGTCAATACATACCCTGAGACATCCAGATGTGTACTCTCCAGTTTGCTATGAAGCTAATCTGGAAATAACAGTAATTTTGATTCTTTCTCTCTGTTCTTTCATATCTACTACTTGTTATTCTTGTCTTATGTTTGCCAGTTCCAAAAATATTAAATGAAACATAGCAATGCTATCATATGTACACAATATTATTTCTAAACTTAAGAAAAATGCATATAAATATACCACATTGTATATTTATTCCACCTTTTTTGGTAATATTTTCTGATATAAAGCTAGGAAAGTTTCCTTCCAATCCTACCTTACTAACAATGTCTTCTAGTATATTTATTGAAATAATTGTGAGATTCTTTTACCACAGGATCATGAATTATCTTGTGCATGTGTCAAAATAGTCTTTGATTCCTGGTACAAACCCTACTTGATCATGATATACTTTAAATAAGCAATTAAATACATAAAAAAAGGAAGTAAATAAGGAAAAATGAAGTCTTAGATTTGTTAAGCCGAACACTTTTAAAAAATTCTCACAGCCAGGTGTGGTGGCTCACGTGTGTATCCCAGCATTTTGGGAGGCCGAGGCAGGCAGATCATGAGGTCAGGCATTTAAGACCAGCCTGGGTAACACAGTGAAACCTCATTTCTACTAAAAAATACACAAATTAGCTGGGCATGGTGGCGGGTGCCTGTGGTCCCAGCTACTTGGGAGGCTGAGGCAGGAGAATCACTTGAACCCGAGAGGTGGAGGTTGCAGTGAGCCAAGATAGCGTCATTGTCCTCCAGCCTGGGTGACACAGTGAGACTCTGTTTCAAAAAAAAAAAAAAATTCTCACAGTTTTTGTTTACATGTGAAATCAGCCTATATTTCTGTATACTTGAACTACATTTTCTGGTTTAAAGACCAGGGTTAGTGAAGGATTAAGTAAAATATAACTATTGTCTCATTGCTGTTTTAAAACAGGTAGACAGATACAAAAAAAAAAAAAAAAAAAAAACTACCTAAAAAGACTTTCTGAAAAACAGAATCAAATTAAAGGACAGTGAAGAACAGGTTAGCTTAACATGACAACTCTTATTACAAAAAAGAGAGAGAAAATCTAGCTCTTATACAAGTTCAATTTAAATAACAGTAATTATAGTAATAATACAATGCTTCCACACTCTTGGAAGAAAACCAACTATTATAAAACGTATCTCACAGAAAGGACTGCTCAGGCACAAAGAGAGCCTAGGCTCCCTAACTTATTCCTGTATTACAGTGACTGGATAGTAGGAAGACTTGGAAGTATTGGCCTCGTATGTTCCCAAGGTTGCTGGAGCATCCCAAAGCAGGTTCTGAAAGAAAAATTTGATAGAATAAAAAGAGAGAATAACGTAAACAGGTTTATTTTAAACTTTATATAAAAATTTAAATGTTAACCGACATATTTTAAAGCACCTTAAGTATTATACTATATGATAGTTGATCCCTCCACTGACTCTAATCAGTCAGTGAAGGATATTAACCAGGTAATTGCACAGTGTTGCCTTAGCTGTTCCACCAACGAATTGGCCTCCCTGCATGGAAAAGAAAAGAGTCTGTGAAGTGAGTTGTGATGGAAGAAATCTAGACAACCTGAAGCTTAGGCTGTTCCTTCTGCTTTTTTTTTTTTATAACCCAGGAAGGTGGGCCCTACCTAGAGGCACTAGGAAAAGAAGTCAAAACTTATACCAGTTTCACCATGAGTTGTCCAGTTTTCCTTTTCTACTTTGTATTTTGGATTAACTTATTTATGATGGGAAGTTTCTGTGTCTTGAAAATTTCACAGTATTCCCTTTTAAACTGCTGATCCATTGTCTTTTCGTGGAAAAGAAGATAAATGAGGAAGCAGGTTTTTAGCAAACATTTTAATTTTCTTTAGCAGTAGTTAGAATAGTCACGTATTGTCATTATTTTCATGCAAAATGTATGCTTTCATAAAGAAATCCCTCAAAATTTTCAAGTTATTTAAGGGAAAGTTAGTGATTATAGTCTTATGATTCTTACTCTTCATTAAACCTGTGCTAAATCCTCTTTCTATACGCATTTTATAGTATTTACATCTTCTGTTTTTTTCTCTTGATCAGGTGTACTAGAAGCTGCATGTCTTATACTCAAAGAACTGAGTTTTTTTTTTTATAAGCCTCTTTACTGGATTTGTGTTATTCTCTATTTTTAAAATTTGTACCTATGTAATTATTATTTCTGTTCTTATATATTTGGCTTTACTCTGATGAACTTTTTTCTACCTTCCTGATTTGAATATTAATCACCTTTATTTTCTGTTCTGTTTGTTTTGTGTTGTATTTAAATCTACACACATCTCTTAAAGTAAAACTGGAGATTCATCCTGCAAATATTGGCCTATAGTCAAAGAGTATGTACATTAGCTCTAAGATTTCTGTAATTTCTCTTATGATTTTTAAATAAAAGCCAATTAGCAAAATGTTACTTAGTATTTAGCCATATGGTATGGTTTTGGTTTTTCCTTGGATTTATTTCTAATTGTATTGCATTTTAATATGAGTCTACATGGTACTAAAGAATTAGATGATTATACCGAGGCCTTTCTCTGTGGCCAGTATCTGCTCCATTGGTGTAACTGTTCTTTGTTTGTAAAAAGAATTTCTATATTCTGTTTGAGTCTACAAACTTCTATGAACCTATTCATTTAAGCTCAATAATTATGTATATTTTGGATCTACTTGATTTAACAGCTTCTGAGGTTTATGGGTTAAATTCCCCAATTAGAACTGTTGATTTACCTAGTTTTCTCCGTAGAGCTACTGTTTATCTACTGTTATCTGTTCTATGGTTATTACATGGTATTAGGTATGTAAATGTTCATGATTATTATGCATACTCTTTCTATTACAAGTGCTTTCATTGCCCTTTATGATTTTTTTCCCTTAAATTTGATATTAGAAACATTAATCTGATTGTTTGGTGGAAAAGGTTGCATTTACCTACTATATCTTAAGCCTTGTTTTCATTATTACTCTACTTACATTCCATTGTTTTAAATACCACTTTTAGATAAATATTGCTGTTTTAAATCATACCCAGAGTTATCTCTTAATTTTTGAGATAATCTTGAGTTAAAAAGAATTTATTATAACACTAATATCTACATACATATATCTGCATTTTATTTTATATTTACTATTTACTCTTTTATTTCTTCTCATTTCAACTTGCCTCTGATCTTTTCCTTCTCCCTCCCACCACTCATCTCTCTCAGGTTAGTACCATTCTGTAATTTTATGTGTGGATTGTTCTTTATTTGTGTAGTAGTCATTTCTTATTTAGAAAATAAACCTTACCAAATTATTTGTGTCTACCTTCTGTGTTCATCTCTTTTCTTGCTGGATTACCATATTAGTTTAAAATGGTCTGCATGGAGATACCATAAAACCAATTAATAATGACTTCCATTTATTTTTCTCATCTAAAAAGATGTCTTGAGTTAAGAGGCTATTGGCAATAGCTCATCAGTTTAACAATATCAGGGTTAACATTTATGCTATTCTCTTTTTGCTTCCTCTTTGTTGCAAAGTGGCTTCCATGCCTCTTGCCATCACTTCCACATTCAATTCTTTCCCTTTTACAGTTGAAACTTTCCAAGAAGCTCCACAGCAGGAATATGCTTATATCCCATTAGCTAGGAGTCCCTTGTATGTCCCCTCTAGCTGCAAGAGAAGTTAGTAAAATGAGTATTTGCTTTGCCAAATTCAATAATGTATATAATTTACTGTTAACAAGAGGGAGGAAAGAGGTATGTTTAGCTCACCAAATTGTCTTCCACAGATGCTTCCTCCAGTGTCTCACTACCATATGCTTACATTTGGGTTTGCTTGGTGGCTCTTAGTGAGCCCTTTTAATAAGTTCTTAAACCTTTTTGTGATACACAGAAATGTTAAGGCATTATTTCTCTCCTTTCATCTACTTTTTCTTCATCTGTGGCTTTTTAAGGCAGACACTGACACATTAATTGAACTCTCCATATCTTTTAATTTTTCTCTCATGTTTCCAAGTCCTTCTGTTTTACTCTTGCCCTCCAGGAGAGTCCCCTAACAAGATATTCCCATTTGCTTCATCACATTTCAGCTGTATTAATTCTGTGATTCAATTTATCCACTGACTTATGGTGATAAATACAGGTTTTACACCCATTATCTTCTAAGAGTTCTTCTTCATGAATTCTTGTTACTGTTTATTTTTACCATTAGCCTCAGTTATCTCTCTGAGAGTATCTTGGGTTTTGTTGTTGTTGTTGTTGCTGCTGCTATTGTTGTCACTTTATCTCTTTAAAGCAGTTTTAGGTTTCTAAGAAATTAAGAGGAAGGTGTAGAGACTTCCCATGTGCTCCTTCTCCCTACACACACGCCATTCCTTACCAGAGTAGTATACGTGTTAAATGATAACTTATATTGATAAATTATTATTAACCAGGGTTCAGAGTTTATGTGAGAGTCCACTCTTGGTGTTGTAGATACTATGGGTCTGGACAGATATATATTGACATGTATTCATCATGATAGTATCATACAGAGTGATTTCATTTCCCTAAAATTCTTCTGTGTGTTACCTATTCAACCCTCCATCCCGTCCCTGGCAACCATGATCTTTTTACTGTTTCTATAGTTTTACCTTATTTAGAAGTTTTACCTTTTCCACACAGTGGAATCATACAGGACATAGCCTTTTCAGATTGGTTCCCTCCACTTAGCATTTAATGGATTCCTTATGTCTTTTTATGACTTAATGGCTCCTTTTCTTGGTGGGGTGAATAATATTCCATTGTCTGGATGTGCCACAGTTTATCCATTAACCTACCGAAGGACAACTTGTTGCCTCCAAGTTTTGGCAATTATAAATAATAAAGCTGCTATAAACATCCATGTGTAAGTTTTGTGTGAATATAGTTTCAAGTCATTTGGATAAATACCAAGAAGTGTGAATGATAGATTGTACAGTAAGAGTAGTTTTGCTTTATAAAAAACCGTCAGACTGTATTTCACAGTGAGTGTACCATTTTGTATTCCCATCAGGAATAAATGAGATTTTCTGTTGTTCCACATCCTTGCCAGCATTTGGTGTTGCCAGTGTTCTGGATTTTGGCCGTTCTAATAGATATGTAGTGGTATCTCATTGTTGCTTCAGTTTGCATTTCCTTGATGACATATGATGTGAAGCATCTTTTCATATGCTTATTGTAATCTGTATATCTTCTTTGGTGAGATGTCTGTTAAGGTCTTTTGCCCATTTTTAAAAGTAAATGTGACCGTACTGCTTCTAATCCTGATTTCTCTACTCTTGACTGGTGATGTTGGTCTTTTTTCTTACCCTAGTTTCTTTATCTATACAAATGTCAGTATGCTACCTCTTTTTTGATATTGTGAAATTGAAAGATAATATGAGGATAAACATCTGCTACAAAGAAGGAAATTGATACTAGTTTCCCTTTCTTCCATCCAGTCAAAATCCTGCCCCAATCAAATGTTCTTTATTCACTGAAGGCTTTTTCTATCATTGGAATCTTTACTCTCCTCTAATTAGGATCTCTTAGCTATTTCAGAACTCATTTTTATCAAATAAAAATGTGTTACAACTTTAAAGGATCTTAGAAATCTGTTAGACTTCGCTTATTTTAGTAACATGCATGATCACTGACAAGGTCAAAAGCAGAATAGAAATAGAACCAAAGTATTAACTCAGTCAACCACACCATGCATACTTCAATAACAAATTTAATTCTTTCTTTTCAAAAGACTGCTACTTAATGTTATTTGTGATGCCTCCACAACCAAGCTGTAAGTTCATCAGGATAAGGCGTCCGTGGCCAGAGGCCACTCAGAACAGATCAGACATTTTGTAATGATACCTGAAATAAACACTGACCACCCCAATGAGCAACAAGTTCAACTCCTGGCAGAGATGTGTATCCTTATTAATGAAAATGACAATAAAATTGGGGCTGAGACCAAGAAAAAATGTCATTTGAATGAGAATATTGAGAAAGGATTATTGCATTGAGCTTTTAGTGTCTTCTTATTCAACACTGAAAATAAGCTTCTGCTCCAGCAAAGATCAGATGCTAAGATTACCTTTCCAGGTTGTTTTACTAATACTTGTTGTAATCATCCATTAAGTAATCCTGGCGAGCTAGAGGAAAATGGCACCCTTGAAGTGAGGGAAGCAGCACAGAGGTGGCTGAAAGCTAAGCTAGGAATTCCCTTGGAAGAGGTTACTCAAGAAGAAATTAATTATTTAACACGAATTCACTGCAAAGCTCAGTGGGATAGTATCTGGGGTGAACATGAAATTGATTATATTTTGTTTGTGAGGAAGAATGTAACTTTGAATCCAGATCCCAATGAGATTAAAAGCTACTGTTAGGTGTCAAAGGAAGAACTAAAAGAACTTCGGGAAAAAAAGCAGTTAATGGTGAAATTAAGATAATGCCACGGTTTCAAATTATTGCAGAGACTTTTCTCTTTAAATGGTGGGATAACTTAAATCATTTGAATCAGTTTGTTGACCATGAGAAAATATACAGAATGTGAATATGTAGGTGAATGATCACTGAAAAGTTTCTCTACTTAACAAACTTAGAATGACTTTTTTAGTTTAAATTTAGTTTAGTATCATCAACGTATTATATACACTGATACTTTACAACTTAAGTTAGTTAGTGGAAAAAACTAACTTACAATTTTGGATCACACATCCTGGATATGTATACTGTTTCTAAACGACATTTGTGAGAGATTATTGCAAAATGAGAAAGAGCAAATAAAACTTAATTTAACCTGTACAGACACATGCTTCTGGCAAATTTGAACAAATGAGTGAAGCTCTGTGTTTTTAGTAAGTGTGAGAAACATTTCTGGAGCACTTGCAGGGCACTTGCTATTTGCCAGGTGCTTTATGTATCATTAAATTTTTATCATAGTTAAGAAAAATGTGCAAAGGAAACTATTGCTTAGCTCCTTCAAAACAGTCCTAATTAACTTTCATATTAACAGATTAAACTAGCAGAGCAGGTTCAAGGGAAATTAAATGATGTGGACTCGAATTTGTATCATTCTGAGTTGGTTGTGTGGTTTATTCATTTTGGAAATATGTTGATACTTAAAGTCAGCCATTGCTTTTGATGTGACATTGATTAGGTTAAATCTTCTTTTAAATAGTATTTGCCAGTTAGCAAAGTCTGTGTTTTCAGGATTACAGTGGGCACAGACGTGTTCATAAAATGGGCATTGAGTTCCACTCGACAAGAGTTGCTTAACCTTGACACTATTGACATTTGGGTGGGATAAAATCCTTGCAGTGGGGGTCTGTACTGTGCATTATAGGCTGGTGAGCATCATGCCTGGACTGCACACTGGATGCTGTTAGCATCTCTCTCCGATGACAACCACTATTATATCAGATGTTGCCAGATACCCCTGGGGGACAGAGTCAACCCCCAACTGAGAACCACCATCCTACAGAGTCAGGCAATATTGTAGGGAGAAACAAATAACAATAACTAAGGCCAGTGTTCATGTTAAATATACTGAGATTAAGGAATGTGTATATTAATGTTAAAAATTGTACCTTGATCAATGTACTTTTGTAAACTTGCCTTAGATATCTTGAATTTGAAATCTCAAGACAGCTTTATTATTCTTAAATGTTATATGGTCGTGAAGAAACAATAAAAACTTATTTCTTATAAAGTTAAAAAATTCATCAGGATACTCATTTATTGACTAATTTATTTATCAATCAGTTATTGATCATGAACATAAACCAGGCATTACTCTGAAAGAATATACAAGAATGAAAAACAAATGAAGCAGGTATCATGTTTTATATATATCAATTGTAGCACGAATTACATACTGAACACATTATTACTCAATACATACTTGTTTGATTGACTTTATAGACAATTGCATATAGTGATTACTAAATAAGCAGTAATTTACTATTTGGATTTCAATGTGAAAAAGACAATCAGTTTTTTCCTCCATTGTCTAGTGCTTTTGTCTCTGGATTAAGCTACTTGTTTTTTTTTGTTTTTTTGGAGTAATTTCTCTCCCAAGAAGTATCTTCAAGCTTTAAGCAAATTCATTGATAATTTCTCCTCAACAAGACATGTCCAGACATCTGAATCCCAGAAATTATATAGCTTGAAATGAAGCTTGGAATCCTTGATAAATATGAAAAAACAGAAAAAGTCACTTAAAGGGGCAAGAATATGTAAAATGTTTCCATATCTCATATCATATAAAAAATGTGCTGAAAATGATCAATATTGTTCACTAAAAATGATTGTAATTCAAAATGCTATTAAGGAAACAGACTTAATTGTATTTGTCTCAGATAAATTAGTTTTGGTTAAATGAATCTCTGGTGGATTGGACCAGGAGAGGTAGTAGGAAGCTTCTTTATTGTAAAGACCTCAATGAACTTCAAATATTTGAAAAACTGAGGTGGCAGAAAAATCTGGTATTTGTGTACTGTGGAGGTGAAGAGTGCTTGGTAAAAGAAGTACCTATGCACTTTCTATGAGCAAAGAACAAGATAGGTAAAGAGAAGAATAGTCTCTGTTTATGTATTAGCCTATGCATACATTACAAATAACACACACACACACACACACACACACACACACACACACACACACACACACACACACAGTAGACACCAGAGGCCTGGCGTGTGGCTCTGCATATTTTCAGTTTTGATTATTCTCCCTGACACTGGTTCTTATGTCAACTCTCCCCTACTCTCATGCACTCAGTGGCAGGACAATCTGCTGAATCATGAAAACCCTGAAGACAATTTTTTTCTTTTTTAATCCTGAAGGGGATAAAGGGAGACAGAGTTGTACAATAGAAAGATTCCAAGATTGAAAACATATAGGCACAGGTGTGCACCCATTGTGTAGTAGGTATCTCCAGAGACTATCTGTCTAAATTCTGGTTCTATGTCTTGTACTTAATGTCTTCACCTGTAAACTGTGGTGTCTAGTTCACAGAAGCTCAGTAGCCCTAGCTACTACTATCATCACCATCATCTTTACCACCACCATAGAAGAAGATGAAAGACAGTAAAGTGAAGCTATTTAGAACAGTGGCTACATGATTAAAGGTTATCTTGCACAGGTGAAGAGGTATGTATCATTACTTGCCTAAGATATTTTTTTAAAGTTATCAATTATCAAAGCCAGAATTCTCAAAGTCCAAGGTCCATAAACTGGATGCACTGCTGTGGGTCTTTTCCGGGAGCACGCAGGATAGGAGTTTTGCCAATGTGTTGGCAAGGGCCTCTGACATTACAGCATCCCACAGTGATATATTGCAGATCAGGCATTTCACTACTTTATGAGCAGAATCTGCTTCAATACAGCAGCGGCTGAATTTGCAATTGTTCACAAAGAAGACTGGAACAAAGATAGCCTGCAATGTTTATTTTATGTTCACATTATTTACCAAGAGGAACCATGCTCAGTTGTCCCAAAATAAGATGACATTGACAAGTTCTTACATTCAGCATTTAATGAGTAAATCCATAGTCTATGTGACTCCCATTGTCTTGAAAGTGAAGGAAATAAAACCACCGAGGGCCTCTTTGACTTCAGAATTATGAGAAGTCCCTGATTATATTACAAACTATTTATCCAAATAAATTTCTGATTATTCCACAATATGTCAATTCCAAGTACCTACACACATGCTTCAGTTGCTCCTTGGGGACCATTTTTCTACATAGAACATGTTCCTAGAAAATAGAGAACGTGATGAGAGAGCCTTGCCAAGCTGAGCAAGATGGGTGTGTGGGTGGGCAGCTATTCTTTAGGCATTCAGGAAATTCTGAACATAGAGCCTGAGCCACTTAAAAACTGTAGACCAGTAATGCATGTGTGGCTGTCAGTGGAGGCCTGGTATGATAGAATTAAGCAGTAGCACTAAGGAAACAGCAAATGAAATCTGAGCATCTTCATTTGGGCATTTTTGGAAGCACCTTAGACTAAGTGAGTTAAACTGTGATTATTGCTTTGCTAGGAAATAATTAGAATTGAGCAGCTATATTTTTATTTAACAATTTTTTTATGATAAAGTTTATATGGGTTTATTGTATAAAAACAAATATAAATAAAAAAGTTTAAAAATAAACTAAAGCTGCTATAATCATTTTGACATATGCATATCCAGATATTTTTTATTTATTCATTTAATCTTATTTAAATATTACCCATAGGCCAGGTATATCTCTAAGTACTAGAAATGCAGGAAAATGATATTTTTATCCATAGGTGATATGTATACATTTTTTTTTACAAAAATTGCAATCATAGAGCACATACATTTTAATCTTACTTTTTGTCAGTCAACAATATCATGTAAATTCATGTAAATATATAAACTTAAAAAATGTAATTTCAGTGGCCATGCAATAGCTTATTTACATAACTCAAATGGCCATGCAATAGCTTATTTAACTTATATTTCTTTTTTTGCATTGAAGCTAGTTTCTAATTTTTTCCCTATTAAAAATATCCTGATAAAAATGTTTATAAAAACTGTCCACATTGCATTGGATAAATAATTAAGTGTAGGTTTTATGGATCAAGAGAATGGGTCAAAAGTATGGCAGTCATGTTTTTAAGGTTTCAGACAGGTTCCAAATGTCCTCCAAAAATATTTGTCCAAGTTGTATAACTCCTAAAAGGATATCCAAGTGCCTATTTCCTCACAACCTTGACAATCTTAATAATTTAATAAAAATTATTTTTTATGAAAAGAAAGTATTCTATTTAGTTGTATTTTCCCTCTCTTTGTTTAATAATTGAACAGTTTTTATAAGCATATTGCCTACTTGTATTTATTATTTTTCTATTTTCTACTGATTTTCAAAGATTTTCTAATATAACTTATTAACAGTCTTTGTGTGTTTGAGATAAATAATTTATGCTCATTTTCTTTAAGAAATTAATACTTGAGATTGGAGAATAAAATCACTGAAGAATTTAAGAAACAAGCAGACAAAGTAAAGAATCTTCATACCAAAGTTAATATTGTAAAATGTCTAGGACATTAATAAGTTGATGCTGAATTGAAGTGCATAGAAGGCTATTGGGCCTGGCTTCCCAAGTTTGGGAGAAGAAGGGGCTGGGCCACCTGATACAGGAAACATCCTGGGACTGGTTGTCCAGCAACCCAGCTCCCCTATGTTCCAGGCTTCTTAGCAGACGTGGCCAATGAAGATCTCTGGAACTCCATTCTCTCATTTGTAACACAAAGGTAGACAAGATAATGCTTTTCCCTCTAAAATTGTAAGTCACCAGATACAGAAGAGGTGACAAAGAGAATAGAAAAAAGGGATGCAGCATCAGAGTTGGAGAAACATAGATAACATTGACAGGGGCATACCAGATAGAAATGCAGTGCACCATCATGTAGAAATGTGGAAGAGTGTCGGACACAGCAAGGAGTTGGGTGTGAGCTGAGAGGAGCAGGAGATGAGACTGGGGAAAGGCAGCACCTGATGATGAAGGACCACGGAAGGAAGATGGGAAGATATGGCTTTAGACTTCATTCTGTAGTTAAGAAAGGAATTACTGAAGACTTTTAAGTTAACAAGTCATAGAAACAGATTTAAGGTTTTTTTTTTTTTTTTTTTTAAAAACTAACTAAAAAATAAAACAAACTTTGGCAATGATATGAGATCTGATTAGAAGCCTGGAGGAAGGGATCCCAAGTCAGACACTGTCTATTGCAAAGTCAGTAGAGAGATAATGTGGGCCTGAAGTAAGACAGTGGCACAAACTGCAAATAATGCTCAAGACTAAAAATTCCCTCTAAAATGAAAGATTTTCTAGAAAGATAATGCTAATAAGAATAATAGGGGAAAAAAGGAATAAAGGAATAATAGGGCAAAATTTTAATAGCGATATTAATTCCTTAATATTGCCATTGATCAAAATTGACAGTGTGCCCTCTCATTTCATATTAGTTATATGCTCAACCAATTTTCTTTAAACTAACCATAGCTGAGATTATCAGTATTTTTAACAGCCATATGCTGAGGGCATTTTCACAGTGCATAAAGTGCTAACAGGAGTGCTATAAAACCACTGACTACTGTGAAGTTCTTCTAGCCAAGATCACTGCCTCTGCTTCAGGAAAGAACTGAGTAGTTGGGGAAGATGACTATGACAGGAAGGATCTGAGCATTCTTTTAGCCCAAGATCCAAACCCACTGAAATCTTAAGATAACCATTTATTGGGCCCACCTCCTGCTAACAGATATGGTTCCCTAGAGGGACTGGTGGGTGGAAACTGTTTCTTTACACAGATATTAGGCAAATTCACATCTTTGGGTCCAGAGGGTCAACTCTGCTATGACTAGTTTTCTCTGGCCTATTTCCAAAAAGAAGGCCTACTGAGAATCATTCCTGGTGCTGGTTTAGAACTGGCTCAAATCTTCTTCCCTTAATTCTCTACTTAATACCTGCATCCCTGACTAAACTTTCTGCTTAGAATATGCCTACAGAGATATTACTTTGATCCTAGCTTCTTAATCAGGTCATTAAAGTAAAAGGTCCCAAACAATCTCAGTAAGAATAAGCTGTTTATGTGATTGAATTTATTTAGGTATCACTACTACCTGTGAAGTAGGTCCAAATATTATCCTGATTTTACAGATGAGAAACTGAGGTCCAGAGAAGCTAGTGAGACTGATCAAGGTATCATGTCTAGTAAACAGTAAAACCTAGGAGGTTTACCCAGGTTGGGCTCCGAGGCCTGGGTGGCACTTCCACACTGTGGAACAGAGATGTTGCTCTTTTTTAAATGGTCACCATACCTAGGATTCAACTGATAATTTAAAAGCAGGAATTTGCCTAGATGAATTGTAATCCTATTTTAGAAGTGGTCACTTTCAACGTCTCAGAATCTTCATGATCCAGATGCCCTCAGGTGCTCAACATATTATAGAGACATTTTCTGAGTCAAACAGAATTCAGGGTCACTGGCTTTCAAGAAATGGAGCAACACTTATCTTTCTAAGGAGATCTTAAATTCAGATATACATGAGATTTTATTCTAAACAGGATAATTGCATAATGTCCTAAGATATCAGATTATTTTATTGGTTTAAGTGAGAATTAAATATTCAGGTGACAGTTATTTATTGAGTGCTTTACAGATGAAAGTCTGTTGCTTTTGACATTTCTTTCTAAACATTAATGCAATAGAGCCACAAAATGAGAATTCACAAAAGAGTTGTGGGTGGGACACATATTTGGGTAAAGGATCTTTATGATAGGAGGAAGGAAAGCTTATGTACATACACATGTGCTCCCAAGGACTTTTTGGTGAAACATAGTGATCTATCACACACAACAGCTAAGATACACATATATATACATATGTGCACATACACTTTGCTACTAGGATGATGGATTAGTCTGTTTTCACACTGCCAATAAAGGCAAACCCAAGACTGGAAAGAAAAAGAAGTTTAATTGGACTTACAGTTCAAGTGGCTGGGGAAGGTCTCACAATCATGGCAGAGGGCTAAAGGTACTTCTTACATGGTGACAGCAAGAGAGAATGAGAAAGAAGCGAAAAGCAGAAACCACTGATAAGCCCATCAGATCTCATGAGACTTAATTCACTATCACAAGAATAGCACGGGAAAGATCTGCCCCCATGATTCCATTACCTCCCCTGGGTCCTTCCCACAACATGTGGGAATTCTGGGAGATAAAATTCAAGTTGAGATTTGGTTGTGGACACAGTCAAACCATATCATTCTGCCCCTGGCCCCTCCAAATCTCATATCCTCACATTTCAAAACCAATCATGCCTTCCAAACAGTTCCCTAAAGTCTTAACTCATTTTAGCATTAACCCAAAACTCCATAGTCCAAAGTCTCATCTGAGATAAGCCAAGTCCCTTCTGCCTATGAGCCTACGAAAAATCGAAAGCAAGCTACTTACTTCCTAGAAACAATGGGGGGTACAGGTATTGGGTAAATACATCCATTCCAAATGGGAGAAATTGGCCAAAACAAAGGGGCTACAGGCCCCATGAAAATCCACAATCCAGTGAGGGAGTCAAATTTTAAAGCTACAAAATGATTTCCTTTAACTCCAGGTCTCACATCCAGGTCATGCTGATGCAAAAGATGGGTTCCCATGGTCTTGGGCAGATCTGCCCCTCTGGCTTTGCAGGGTACAGCCTCCCTCGTGGCTGCTTTCATAGGCTGGCATTGAGTGTCTGTGACTTTTCCAGGCATATGATAAAAGCTGTCAGTGGATCTACAATTCTGGGGTCTGGAGGACACTGGCCCTCTTCTCATAGCTCCATTAGGCAGTGTCCTAGTAGGGACTCTGGGTGGGGGCTCCGACCCTATATTTCCCTTCCATATCACCCTAGCAGAGTTCTCTATGAGGGCCCTGCCCCTGCAGCAAACTTTTGCCTGGGCATCTGGGCATTTCCGTACATCTTCTGAAATCCAGGCAGAAGTTCCCAAACCTCAGTTGTTGACGTCTGTGCACACACAGACTCCACACCACATGGAAGCTGCCAAGGCTTGGGGCTTCCACCTTCTGAAGCCACAGTCAAAGCGCTATGTTGGCCCTTTCAGCCATGGCTGGAGTGCTTGGGACACAGGGCACCAAGTCCCTAGGCTACACGTAGCACGGGGACCTGGGGCCTGGCCCACAAATCCACTTCTTCCTCTTGGGCCTCCAGGCCTGTGATGGGAGGGGCTGCCATGAAGGTGTCTGACATGGCCTGGAGACATTTTCATCATAGTCTTTAATAGGAATTAACATTAGGTTTCTTGCTACTTATGCAAATTTCTGTAGCCATCTTGAATTTCTCCTCAGAAAATGGATTTTTCTTTTCTACTGCATTTTCAGGCTATTCATTTCCTCAACTTTTATGCTCTGTTTCCCTTTTAAAACTGAATGCTTTTAACAACACCCAAGTCACTTTTTGAATGCTTTGCTGCTTAGAAATTTCTTCTTCCAGATACCTAAATCATCTTTCTCAAGTTCAAAGTTCCATAAATCTCTAAGGCTGGGGCAAAATGCCACCAGTCTCTTAGCTAAAATATAACAAGAGTCACCTTTGCTCCAGTTTCTAAGTTCCTTATCTCCATCTGAGACCACCTCAGCCTGCACCTTATTGTTTATGTAACTATCAGCACTTTTGTCAAAGCCTATCAGTAAGTCTCTAGGAGGTTCCAACCTTTTCCACATTTTCCTGTCTTCTTCTGAGCCCTCTAAATTGTTCCAGTTTCTGCCTGTTACCCAGTTCCAAAGTTGCTTCCACATTTTTGGGTATCTTTTCAGCAATGTCCCACTTGACTGGTACCAATTTACTGTATTAGTGGTACCAATTTACTGTATTAGTCCGTTTTCATGCTGCTGATAAAGATATACCTGAGACTGGGAAGAAAAAGAAGTTTAATTGGACTTACAGTTCTACATGGATGGGGAGGCCTCACAATCATGGCAAGAGGCAAAAGGCATGTCTTACATGGCAGTAGCAAGATAAAATGAGGAAGAAGCAAAAGCAGAAACCCCGATAAACCCATCATATCTCACAAGACTTATTCACTGTCATGAGAATAGCACAGGAAAGATTGGCCCCCATAATTCAATTACCTCCCCTTGGGTCCCTCCAACAACATGTGGGAATTCTGGGAGATACAATTCAAGTTGAGATTTGGGTGGGACACAGCCAAACCATATCAGATGACAACCTATTTGCCCAACACTTTAATGGAAATTTAAAGCTTCTACTCCAGATTATTGTGATAACATAGATCTAAAAAATATCCCTGAATACAAAACCTTACATAACACATGGTTTCAATGATTACTGATTTAAATATTTGCTTTGAATTTGAATAAGACTTAGAATCTTTAAAAAATAAAACCACTGTGATTTTAAGAATTATGCTATATGGGATATATATATTTAAAAAAACATTATTTCAGTGCACCCTTTCTAGCATACATATATCTTATATCAAGAAGAACTGTTTGCTCCAAAAGTGGTAATTTCCATTTTAAATGAATCTGAGATTTCAACTATTTTTAGTGGTACAAAATTTTTACAACCTTTGACTCAGTACCTCCTACTAAAAGCATCCTTTCAAAAGCACAAAATGTTGAAGGTCTGTCTATATTATTCAACCCAGCAATTAGATCCAGATGTTACTGCACTTTATATTTAGATACCACATTTCAATATCTAAAAAAGAAAGAATGCTCATGAAGGACAGAGAGAATAATTTATAAATGCAATTAAAGCATATTGTTTAGACTCCTTCTCACTAATTTACCTGATTGCAAAGTAAAATTAAAAGAATTCATATTTAAATTTAAAATTGGGCCAATGAGTAATGAAATTTTTCAAACTATGTGTATAAGGAAAAGAACATCAAGTGTACAGTGGTGTGTCACATACAGTCTATTGATTTTATGACTTCGCCATAACATCTTCCATCTTTTTTACAAGGCAGTCAAATTCTAGATAGTATGATGGATACATTTATATTAATTTTAAAGAAAATATACGGAATGATTATGAGAGAGTAACTTGAAACTAACTACATGCTGTATACAGTAGCAGAGCTGCTAATAGAGATCTATAAATATTGCTGATATCATATGCTTTCTCTGGTTTAGAATGTTCTTCATTTAGGGAAATGATAGAATGGAAATGATACGTCCCAGCTAATGCTACCTGAAAAACCATAGTATATATATGGAAAATGGATATGGGCATATCATACAAAATATAACCAAAGTTTGTATGTCTAAGAAAGAAATAGAATGGCTAGGTACCCCTCCCCCTCAAGTATCAAATCATCTAAGTATTTGTTTAAATTAAGACAATATGTTATGGTGTTTTTGTGGCCGTGAGTATTCTTAGATATAGCTTTTGCTTTGGCTAATAGTAAGTGGATTGACCTTTTCTAAGGGTATGCCAATGGCTGGTGGTCTGCCTTACTTTCCACTAGCAGAGGAGCCTGGAATGGGTTAATAACTGGATCCTATGAGAGCTGCACAGGGTTGAGAACTGGAACTAAAAAGCAGGTGAGAAGTCGCTAAACTAGCGAGTAGCACGAGTAGCACGTGATCATTGATTCTTGCAGCTCTGTGCCAGAAAGACACTATTGTATCCAGATAATTGCCAGAACACAAGGCTAATAATCTTCTCTGTTCTCTAACTGATTTGTTCATGATTCAAGTGATTAACATATGCTACAATATTCTTTAATGTTACTGTTCAGTTTATTACAGCACACGAACTTAAGGGTAAACAGGAATAATTCACTCTTCGTTCACAATATTAGGTATCCACTTTGTACTGGTCACCAATATGTGTGCTGAAGGTTTTACATTAATTAGAATTAGTTTCCTCTGTGATTTCAAAAATATGAAAATAATTATAGCTTAAGTGATAATAGCTATTATTTAAATAGGGCTTATGACATACCAGATACTATCATAAGGATTTTATATACATTTTCTCATTTAATTCTCACGGCAACTTCATGAGTCAAGCATTATTATTAGCCCATTTTGTAACTGAGCATATAGAGGCACAATTTGTTACTTTGCTCAAGGTCACACAGATAGTAAGAAACAGAGCTGAGACTCAATCAAACCCAATCTGGTTTCAGAGTTCGTTCTTTAGCATAGTACATATTTTGTCCCATGTATAATTCCAAGTAAGCAGGGTAGGCCAAGCTGATATTGTGAAAACACCAGCCACCAAAGCCAAAGTTTTCATTATCTTGCTGTTATGCTATTTTTATATCCTCAGATTTCTAAAATGCAAATTTCTATATCATGTTCCAAAATGGCTATGGTAATACCAACCATTATCTTTATTCCAGTAAATAGGAAGAATTATTTTTTCAAGGATTCTTCCCAGAAGCTTCCTTCACAAGCAAATTAAGCTTGTGTATCTCGTTGACCAAAACTTTGACATATGATTGTAAGGGAGTCTGAGATGGGTAGTCTTTGTTCTAGGTGACCTATACCCTGCTGTTATTTGATAATCTAATACTAAGGAAAAAGGGAAAAACAGCATTCTTCATCAAAATATTGAAAAACCAGCCTTAAAAAAGCTGCTTTTTTTCAGAATATTTCTATTATTGCCCCTAGTATGTTTTTCTTTCTACATCATATTCTTTTTGAACCCAGATGTCTTTGCAGTGATTCTGTTGGCTCTTCTCATATGATATCTGATAAGTAGACAGCACCTGCCTCTAAGACATGTTAGCAAACTGGAAAACAGTTACACTCCTCACACCGCAGATCACCATTGGTTCCCTCTATCTTTTCGGTAAAAAACTGATTAAGTTTTTCATTAGAATAAAGTACCTCTATTTATCAGATTGGGAAAAAGAGTTTGCATTATTACAATTATTATATTTGTATTCATGTTAATTCTAGGACATTTGCAAAGACCAAAACAAGAAGAAAAAAATCACTGCTTAAGAATACAGACAGACAAGGCACAATGACTAACTTCTGTTATCCCAGCACCTTGGGAGGCCGAGGCAGGAGGATCCCTTAAGCCCAGCAGTTCAAGACCAGTCTGGGAAACATAGTGAGATCCTGTATCTACAAAAAAAATTTAAAAGTTATCCAGTCATGGTGGTGTGCAACCATAGTCCCCGCTACTCGGAAGGCTGAGGTGGGAGGACTGCTCGAGCTTAGGAGGTCCAGGCTGCAGTAAGCCATGATTGCACCACTGCATTCCAGCTTAGTCAACAGAGTGAGATCCTGTCTCAAAAAAACAAAAAGAATTCAGAAAGAATATATGGGACAGGATATTTATCAGAGACATAGTAAAAGTATCCATGACATCATATCAATGCATGAAGGAAATGCTATTAGTTTGGAATGTTATAAAGATTTAGGGTTCTTCCTCCTCCCAAAATGTATTCTCTTCAGTGCTCTGGAGTGCCTTTTCATCAGTCATACCAGGGAGATACCCACTAGTCAATATAATTCCTATTTCATACACTGTGGAACAATCAAGGAAAAATTCTTGTAATAGGTGCTCTCTTGTTCACAGCTTGTGGTTTGCTCATTAGTTAATGACTGCTCTTTGCACAGAAGACTTATTTTTTTCTCTTTTCTGAAGTTTCTAATTATATTCTGTAGAAGTTGAAGGGTGATGAGTAGGAGTTGTTGATACCATAAAATAGGATACCAACGTCCCACAATTCCATGTTGCTGGAAATAGTTTAAATTAACAGCAGGAAGCACTATTCCCTCTTCTGTCCAAGAATATTAAAAAAAGATGTTATCCTCAAAGGAGTGGGGGAATATGTAGATTAATTTGTAACCACCAGATGCTGACCTAGGGATAATACTAACTTTAGGACATTTATGAAATGGACCATTTATTTTATGATACGCTTCTCTTGGATTTCTGTACTCTTCCATCTTCTGCTGTCTTCTGCCTTCATATTCTCTCACAAGGTCTCTTATGTATACACACTCCTGTTAAAAGGGGTGCTTAATTTTGTGTTTTTGCTAAAGCAAGACCATTAGGAAAGTAGTTCTCAAAGAGAATGATCCAAATGAGTGCCTGTTCCAAAGGAAGCTTTTAGAGTTCTAGCACTTACATAGGCCAGGCATGGTGGCTTATGCCTGTAATCCCAGTACTTTGGGAGGCCAAGGTGGGAGGACTGCTTGAGGCCAGGAGTTTGAAAATTCTACACTTACAAATAGAGGGAATTCTGAGTGACTTTGCACTCCTGGTATCATCTTTAATTTCTTCATGAGCTAAGTGCTCCCATACTTGGCTTCCATGAGAATCACCCGGCTACACAGCCAGATTTGAAACCACTGACAGTCTAGCACATATCCCATGAAAGATAAGGCTGACCTTGCTTATAAAATGAATAGAGTTGACAGAAGATTTGGATGTTCTTTGAATCTACAAAAGAACATGGCATTGAATTTGTTCATATGAAACTCTATGTGTTAAGTTTCCTATTGTTAATTATCCAAAGAATAAGAACACTAAAATGAATAGAATTCCTTTGTTCAATACTGTATAATAATGATTGAGGCTCATAATAATAATCTTAAGGTACTATAAGACAGCAGTCCTCAATCTTTTTGGCACAAGGGTCTATTTGTATGGAAGACAACTTTTCCATAGACCAGTTTTGAGGATTTGGTTTCAGGATGATTCAAGTGCATTACATTTATTGTGCACTTGATTTCTATTGTTATTACATTGTAATACATAATGAAATAATTATACAACTTACCATGATGTAGAATCAGTGGGACCCCTGAGCTTGTTTTCCTGCAACTAGACAGTCCCATCTGGGGGTGGTGGGAGATGGTGACGAATCATCAGGTAATTAGATTCTCATAAGGAGTGTGCAACCTAGATCTTTCACATGCACAGTTCACAATGGCATTTGTGCTCCTATGAAAATCTAATGCTGCTGGAGCTTAGGCAGTAATGTGAGCCATAGGGAGCAGCTGTAAATACAGATGAAGCTTTGCTTGCTCACCTGCCACTTACCTCCTGTTGGGTGGCCCAGTTGCTAATAGGCCACAGACTGATACTAGTAATTTTTCATTCAGTAATATTTTATGTAGGTCTTTTTTGTGTTCTAGTTCTTTGGGAGTTGGCATTTTATATGTACTGTGGTTACTTCATTTATCAGAGTAATAACCTAAATAACTCATCACCCAATCATGCCAAATAAAGGCAAGTGTGCTGGTTAGGCTAATGCAAAGCAACTGATACATGGTCTGAAAATGTTGAGCTATACAAAAATTCAAAAGACCACCAAGCACAAGAGGAAAGAGTACAGGCTTTGAAAGCAGCAGACATGGATGCAAATCTGTATTCACCAACTCATTAGCCATGTGAAAACAAGCTAGCTTCTTTCAGTCTGACTCCTGTCTGCAGAACATAAATCACCTTTCTCTCAGGGTTGGCCGGAAAATTCAATGAGATAATGTTTGCAGAGTGCCTGATACACAGTCAACGTTTAATACATGATAAACATTACTATTTGTGGGGGACATAAGTGAGAACATCAGAAGCTGCAAGGTACACCTTAGAGACCTAAAAATGGAGCACTGGGTTTTTTAATACCAAGTCTTGGTCTCAGCATAACACCTCTGAAGGAGATGGGACCTAAAAGCTGAGTATTTAGCAAGCATTTCAGGTGTTTTTGATGGACTTTGTCAGCAAACATCACTGAAATTCTCAGCACTTAAGGACTTTGAGCCTGATAGCTAGAGGGCAGCTTTATCAGTTTCCCTTATCCTTCACCTAAACATTCCCCTTTGTGAAGAAAGTCTTCCCTACTTCTTAGCAATTAAGCACCACGACATGTCCTGTGCTTAATCAGAATACCATTGGAAGTTAGCTCAAAGGGCAGTTTGTTCCACTTTAAGCCAGTGAGAAAAAGTATCAGCAGACCTATTTTATTTTGAAATATAATTTTCCTCTTGCATATCTTAACCAATTCTGAGGGACCAAATAATGAAAGTATTAATACTTCACAGGAACCTCAGTTTCCCCATTCATCCAATAAACTTTGTTTATCCCTACCTGAGAAGACATAAACTTCCAGCATGCATCACTGACTCTAAGTGAGACTGAGAAAAAGAAAGGATGGTGTCAGAAAATGAAGGAGTCATGGAAACTGTAAATGTAGTTAAATAATTTGTAACAAGATGGTAAATATCTCTAAAATGTTAAGTCATATTTCCTACCCAACACAAAACACAACCATGACTATGAATGAAAAGATCCCCATCTTGCAAATCAAGAAAGCAAGGCCAGCTAATATAAATGAAACAGGGAAAAGTTCAGTTCCTCATGGCAGAAGCACCTTGATAAAAATGAAGCTGCCCGTAGTTCTACAAGTCTTTCCTTTAGCACCTCATATGCAGGGCTGGCCTCCAATATACACAAAGATATAAAGGCTAATGAAGAGATAATAATGAAGGACTTTTATCCAAAATACACAGAGAACTATTAAAACTCAATAGCAGAAAAAAAAAAGTTTAAAAAATGGGCAAAAGTTCTGAATAGAATTCCTACCTAAAAAGATGAAAAGATGTTCCACATCGTACGTTATCAGGAAAATACTGATCAAACAACAATGGCTAAACTGCAAAACACACAGGTTAGCCAGGAGCAACAGGAACTCTCATTCTTTGTTGGTGTGAGTGTGAAACAGTATGGCCACTTTGAAAGACAGTTTGACAATGTCTTACAAAATTAAACATACTCTTGCACAAAATCCAGCAATAGCATTCCTTAATATTTACTTTAGTCAGTTGAAAATGTATGTCCACATAAAAAGCTGTATGTGAATGGTTATAGTAGCCTTATTCATAATTGGCAAAACTTGGAAGCAACCAACATATCATTCAGTAGGTGAATGAAAAAATCAAATTATGGGGAGAGATCCAAGATGGCCGATTAGGAGCAGCTCAGGATTGCAGCTCCCAGTGAAAGTGCAGAGGCTGCTGCAGGTGATCTCCAAGAAGCAGGGCCTGGAGTGGACCTCAGCAGTCCTACAGCAGAGGGACCAGACTGTTAGAAGGAAAACTAAGAAACAGAAATAACTTCATCATCAACAAACTAGGCGTCCATTCAGAGGCCCAATCTGAAAGTCAGCAACTACAGAGACATCAGGAGGATAAATACACAAAGATAGGAAGAAACCAGCGCAAAAAGGATGAAAACACCTGAAACCAGAACACCTGTCCTCCAACAAGGGATCACAACTCCTCGCCAGCAAGGGAACAAGGCTGGACGGAGACAGAGTGTGATAAAATGACTGAATCAGGCTTCAGAAGGTGGGTAATAAGAAACTTCTGTGAGCTAAAAGAACATGTTCTAACCCAATGCAAAGAAACTAAGAGCCTTGAAAAAAGATTTGACGAAATGCTAAGGAGAATGGACAACTTAGAGAGAACTATAAAGTGAATTGATGGAGCTGAAAAACACAACACGAGAACTTCACAAAGCATGCACAAGTTTCAACAGCTGAATTGACCAAGCAGAAGAAAGGATATCAGAGGACGAAGATCAAATCAATGAAATAAAGTGAGAAGGCAAGATTAGAGAAAAAAG
>CAUYQU010083328.1:0-26796 GCA_963574635.1 Cheracebus regulus
GCCCCCAGTGACCATTTCCAGCAATAATGTACCTTGGCCCACTTGAAGACTTCCTACCTCCCTCCCTCCCTTCCTTCCTTCCTTTCACATTGGGAAAGGTCTCAGCATCTTGGATTATGTAATAGTCTCCTAAGGGGTCTCCCTGCTTCTCCTTTGACACCCTGCTCTCTATTCTCACCTCAGCAACCAGACCAATCCTGTTTAAACCAAAGCCAAATTTTGTGAGTCTGCTCAAAACCCTCCAATAGAGGTCTGCCAGATTTAGCAAATAAAAATACAGGATACTCAATTAAATTCAAATTTCAAATAAACAACAAGACTTTTTTAGTGTGTGTTTCATGCAATATTTGGGATATGCTTGTACTAAAGAAAAACTATTGTCTACTTGAAGTTCAAATTTACAAAGCATTCGATATTTTATCTTGTGACCCTAAACCAATGACTTCCAATCTCACTCAAAGACAAACGCAAAGTCCTGACGACGGCCATGTACGATTGGACACTTCAATGTTGTTCTGACCTCATCACCCACACTCTCTCACCACCTCCTCCTCCCCGGTCCACTTCCCCACTGTTGGCTCCTGGAACATATCTAGCACGTTTCTGCCTCAGGCCCTTTGCGCTTGCTGTCTGTGCTGCCTGGAACACTCTTCCCTCCCAGATGGCCACGTGTGTCTCTCCCTCACTTCCAGAAGCACTCTGTCCTCAAGCTATCTTTTCAGCGAGGCCTTCCTGATGAATTCCCACTCTCCAGGTTCTGTCTTCTCCTACCCTCCTTTCCTGCTTTTTCTCTGCAGTACCGATCATTATCTGACAGACACTGGATTCATTTGCTGATGTCCTCATTGTCAGTCTTTCTCTTCAACCCTAACTGGAATGCAGGCTTCCTAAGAGCAGGCATTTGTTAATTCAGTGCTGTAATCCCAGTGCCTACAATAGGCCTGTCAGAGTAGGTAATCAATGAAGAGATGATGAACACACAAATCAATCAATAGACAGAGAAATTTATAATACAACTCTAGGGAGTGGTAAGTGCTATGGAGACAAATTAAGCAGAGCAAGAGCAGAGAGTGATGGGTGGCACCCTCTCCAGTGATCTGGGCTGCTCTGAGAAGGTGGTATTTCAGCAGAGACCTGAGTAGAGTTTCAGTGAAGCCCCTCCGCCTTCAACCTTCTCTGTGTTCTGTGGCTACCTGAAACCACCCTCTTCCTCACCTCCTTGGGTACAAGTCCTACCCCAACTGCTCAGACAGCATGGTCCTTGGACCTTGTCTTACGAACACATCGTAAAACCAGGTTTTCCCCTCCATTCTGCCTACATAAGTGACAGAGAGAACACCGAGTGAGCTGGTGGGAGTGATGAGAGGTTTATTTCCCACACATCTTAAACTCTGTGGTTGCTGCTGTTTGAATCACTGACAACCTCTGGCAGGGGCTTGGCATTTTAGTGCCCCTCCAGGTATGGGCTCGTCCTAGGCGAGAGGGACTACGTGGGACATTGCTGGGAGTTTCTCTGAAACTGCGCTGTTTCTCCACTTGGTATCAGATGCCACAGTCAAGGGCTTTACCCAGAGAATCAAAATAAATGTCATGTTCTGTGAGGGGCACATCCTGGGAGTCTAAGGATTTCTTATCTTATACATTTAAAACCAACAAACTCCTTTCTCTCAATAAGGACCATCTGGAAGATAGTCGTTTTGAAGCTTAAAAAAAAATCTAATGCTTTAATCTTCTTATGTCTTCAAACATCAGGTCTTCTTTTTCAGACTCAGCTGGGGGATAAAGTTCTTTATCTGCATCTGCGTTGCTCACTGAGAGGCTATGTCCCTGGAATGGCACACAGAAGCCACAGTGCCTTGCCTCAGAAAGTCTTGCTTTAGAGATTTCAGAGAAGCTAGGTGTTAAACTCCTTCAGCAGATGCAAAAGCCCTCCGTAAAACTGCAGGATTAGTGCCTCTGTCGGGAGGGGCTTTCTGTCTCTCAGTGAATTTCACTTTCGTCTTCTCTGTCTCCTCAGGATTTGTCAGATATATTTTGCATATTTAAATGATAAAACAGTTGTGTGAAAAACTTTCTTATAGCTTCCAAATATTACAGAAACTGAACAGCTTTGCTCTGAATGAGAAACCCAATAACACAAATTTTATTTTCATTTCATTTTCTCTTTGGCTGTTCTAGGAATTTATATTGGCCATTTAATTTGACTGTTTTGGTTTTTATAAGGATATTATCTCTGTGTACAATAACATTAAAAAAAAGATTGTAAGTTGTACTAAAGCTTTAGAGACTAAATTTCTAAAAGCTAAATATTCTTATCATTTTATTTTCCGTGTGAATTTTGAGAATCGTGCTCTTTTCAGATTGGTACTAGAACCTGGAGGTAAATCAGAAATGCTGGAATTTTCTTCCATCTCATCATATAACTCCCAAAAAGTCACTTTCCTAATGATAAAAAAGTAGCATGGATAAAGTAAAGAATATTTATGTTTTTGTTTGGAATAAGGTTAGAATTCAGTTAAAGATATATGGGACTGGTGAATAAACACTGGTAGCATTCACAACAGAACTGGAATAAGTTTATCTATCTTCTGTTTATATTTACATTATCAAAGCTTATTAATTTATTATTTCCTCTTCATCAGAGGCATGACTATATCGTAATAGTAGTTGATAAGATAAAATTTATAATCTATAAAGAAATATTTATGGAAACTCAAATGACTTTCGTTTATTAAAGGCCAGAACTGGAAGCAGACATAATAATAATAACTATTATTTATTAAATATTTACTCTGTAAGAGGCACAATGTAAGTGCTTTACATGAATTATTTTATTTATTCCCCAATTAGTTGAATTCCATTATCGCCATTTTACACATGAATTGAGACTTAGAAAATGTGTTTTCAAGGTCACATAACTGGCAAGGGGCAGAACTAGAATTTGAACTCTAGAGGCATAAAGCTTAACCACTATGCTATAATGCCAACCAGCCTTGGAAAGAGTCATGGAAGCAGAAACACAATTCATTATTTAAAACAGTTTTCTTCCTGGCAAGAATTAAAGTGACATTCTTGCTTCTGAGTAAAATGATGTATTCTCTGCTCCCTCTAGGACTTGAAATCTCAACTCCAGCATTTTTGAAGCTCAGCGCTCAGCTATTCTAATGAACATTTAATACTTTACCATTCTGTTAAAACACAACTGACATTTGCAAGTCAAATAATGCTTAATGATAACAGAAAAAAAATCTATGAGAGCAGCAAAGGAGCACTGCCCCATGAAGATTTGATGATGTCCAAGGTCACAACTCAGCAGAGCTCAATCAGCGCTAAGTTTCCAAGAGATGACTCATACAGAGAAAATGTACACAGGACACAGAATTTGTGAATAATCAGAGTGTGAGAAGAAATAGAAACATCAGTAGAATGAACGTGTGGTTATATGGGCAGGGCTCTGAAGATGTCTTGGTAGCTCCTGAATGTCTAGCAGAATGTGCTTCATATCACAAGCACGCCATCAAGACATTGAATAAATGGATGAAGAAAAACTTCTAATCTCACAGGAGGCCCAGTATTCCCCTCAGCAGATTTGCTCATGTCACAGTACAAACAACTTTAAAGGATACTTAGAAGTTGTCAAGAAGAAAGCAGAGATGACTGGTAAGACTGGTTTTCTTGATCCTCAGTTTCAGAGAAAAGAAGGACTTGGGGGAAAAATAACTGGTAAACAAAGAGAAATGGAATTATCATCATAATTATAAATGCCTGTTCAAGTCAGCATTACCCTTTTGAAGTAGAAGTGGATGATTTTAAAGTCTAGAGAAGCCCAGACAGGTTGTCGACAAAGTTTCACAGTTGGTAAGATCATTACAAAGATTTTCTCGATCTGACAGGAGACAAAAGACACTAATACGCGATAAATAGACTAGAACATCCCCAAAGGGCAGATCAATGATGTATAAAAGAAAATATATAGGTAAATTAGACAGTCATCCTCAAATGCCCTTCTGCAGAATATTGGTATCCAACTAATAAAATGATTATAATGTTTTCCTAATGTGCAGAAAAACAAGTTGAAGTATAACTTTCTTAACTGAACACTCACCTATTCTCCCTCATCAAATTTTTTTTTCTTAAAACTTCCGTATCTATTGCTATAAAGAAATACCTGAGAAAAAAAGAAAAAAAAAAAAAACTTCCATATCTACTATGTGAAAGAACGGATAGAAATGAAATATTATTGGAAAATTTCAGGAAAAGATAATTACTAATCTAATACTTTGATCTTTATGGGCATATGTTTATTCTTTTTGTGATTTTATAGTGTATACTTTTTTTGTTAATAAAATTATTCTTTGTTGGTGTGATGAAAGGTTGGGTTTGTTAACCACTGCATATTACATTCACATATGCAGTTTTTGCTGTGAAGCAAGCCACTTCAATCTCAGAGATTCAAAACAATAAACATTTATTACTTTCCATGATTCTGTGGCTCAGTTCTGGTCTGGGTTGCCTTGGATGATCTCTGCTGAGCTTACTCATGCTTCTGTGGTCAACACAATCTGCAACATCCCATTGCAAGGGCATGGGTATAGAGAAAGGAAGAACTTGTGGCCGTTTAAAAGAACTATGCCAATATGCAATATGGATAAACCTGGGCTAGCCTGCTACAGAATGAGAAGCATGTGAAGAACTAAAACAACTCAATGGGCAAACTACAAACTACCTAATATGTAAATGGGGCCACCCTAGATCATCCAACTGCTCGGCCAATTTGCAGCCTCCCGGGAAGTAATATGTGGTTGCTGTTTTAAGCCTTGAAGTTTTGGAGTGGTTTACTGTGCAACTATGTTAGGTTGAAATGTCACTTTCTGGTGTCTAAGGTTGTGTTTTTTGGGAAACAGACTCTCAGGAAGATTTTCATGCATGCGATTTATTGAGGAATGCTCTTGGGACTATCTGTGAGGGCATGAGGGAAACAGGATTGGACAGAGGCTCTAAGAGTGGCCTTAGTCAATCTTATGGGAGCTCTGAATACGGAAGGAAATTTCAGAGGTGTCTTTCATTGAGATAAGGTTTGTGAGTCATTGGATTGGAGTGGCCCCTGAGGGAGCAGTGTAACCTGGGGTTGGGAAACTCCCTTTGGCAGAGGGCAATTCCTGGGGAGGGAGGGAATTGACTCAGCTGTGGCTATCGGCAGCCAACACTTCTATGAAATGGGGAAGGAGTGCTTCGGTCCTGGAATAAGGATCAGGTCCCTGCAACAGAGCATCCGCTATGATAATGTTTCCTAAAAGATGGAGTTTATTTCTGGACTGGCCTTATGACTTGCTTTGACCAATAGAATGTGGTGGAAGCGACATTGCAGAGCCTAGGCCTCAAGATGCTTTGCAATTCCTGCTTTCGCTCTTTTGGAGCCCTGAGCCCTGATTCTATCTTGTAAAAACGTATGGGCTAGCCTCCCTTAGGATGAGACCTTGTGGGGCCTGTGACTGGCAGCAACCATCAGAGACACCTGTGAGGCTATCCTAAGCCATCCTACCCCAGTCAAGTTGCCAGAGACTTCGGCTATATGAGAGATCCGAGGAAAGACCAGAAGAACATTGGCCATCTGAGTCCAGACCAAACTGATGATCCACAGAAAAAATTACTAACTTTTGAGGTGGTTTGTTATGCAGCAAAAGATAACTGATACAGCAGAAAAATTCATACCTAGAAACAGGTTGCTGCCGAAATGAAACTCATTGCATGTGCCATTAGCTTTGGGGCTAGACAGGGGGTGGATCTGGAAAAGTGCAAGGAAACTGTTGGTGAAGACTGGAAAAATGATGAAAATTGTTTTTCAAAGTTGGGAAGATGGCAATATATGTAACACAGTAGCAAAACAGTTGTCAAAAACATTGTATGTAGTAACTTGGAAGATAGAAAATATACCTAACAACATTTTATATTTGGTTAAGTAGATTTTCAAATAAAATGCTGGAAGTGTCAAGATGCTTGTGGATGTGTGTAATAAGACACTGCAAAAGAGATGAGCTAAGGAAGGACTCTTTACTTTTCAAGTAGAATTGAGGGGGAATTAGAGAGTACAGGACCTGCTGGGCTGGAAAATAAAAGTGTTTCTCATCCCCAGACTCCAGACAGTAGAAGATTCTCAAAGTAAAACGAGTCCTGGTGCCAAAGGTCAAATTGAGAATGTATCTATAAGATTCTTGGTTTATATTTCTGAATGATTTAAGGTGATACCTATTAGGCCATGTCAGCTAGACAAAAGAACTTTCAAGAATCTCAAGGCATTATGCTACAGTAGCCTAACATGCTTCTCAAAGTGGAAAGGGGCTACATGGAAAAGAATTGTGGATGTAGCTTTTGTCAAAGGGAGTGGACCATAGTCTGATTCATGAAAAGCATGGATGTATTTTAAGGGAGTTCTACCAACCAAAGAACAACACATGTGTTCAAAGAGAATGAAATTGCTTAAATTGTAAAAAGATTTCTGGCATCCCAACTTTCTCTATGTTGAAAGCAGTTGCCAAGAACTATGAAAGAGCTGATACTTTATTCAGCTTACAATCTAACATATTGTGGATGTTGTCAAAAGACATGGACCTCCAAGGTCAGAGACTAAAATAAAGGACAGTTGACAGTGTGAGCAGGAGCATATTTGTGTTAGTTCTCTGAGCTTCAGTTGGAGCCATGAGACACGTGCAATATAGGAGAGGAACTCTGAAGTTTGGAAACCTGAGTCTTTTATATTAGGCAGTAAGTATGCCTGCCCATTGCCCCAAAGCGACGTGTTATCTCTATCTTCTAAGGCTAGAGACAACTTGTCCTTTGCTCCAGAGGGAGACACTGTCTCTACATTCCAAGACTGTTCACTTCACAAATATCTTTAAACAAAAGATTACTCAGAATAAAAACAGTCAGTGATGCTACTTGTAAGATGTGCAGAAATGCAAAAGACCCATGGAGAATTATCTTCCCACAGCAGGTGGCTTCAAACATAGGCCGTTCTAATGGAAAAAAGGAGTATTTATCTCACATGACTAATTCTAAAGGGCGAGAGCCCAGAGGGTGAAGCCACAGCCTTGAAGAACAATGAACTAGTCAGCCACTCTCAAGGAGAATCAGAGAATAACAGTCTGTGGAGCTATTCCCAAGTAGCAGAACTGGGCCCTAATCAAGAAACATTCTCTACCTTCACAGCCAGAGATCCTGGCAACCTATGCTCCATTGTATTTCATTATTGCTATGGACTAGTGACTGGTAGGTGCTTCCCATTCTTTCTCTTTTGGAGTAGGAGTGCCTACTCCAATTCTTCTGTCCTTGTTTTGCTATTGCATGTGGGTTTATGAGGGCAGATAGCTCATCTTTTAAGCTCATCAGCCTCTGGGTCAGGAGGAGCTACATGTTGACCTGATTTCAGTCACAAAATCCTGGACTTCAAATTCACTACCATCACTGGATGGCATTTTCAGATGTCCTAGGATGGGAGTGAGAACACTTTGCATGTGGGAAAAATGTGAATGATTTGTGGCCAGGGATGGACTTTGGTTGATTGCAAGAATAGCCACGTGGTCTTGGTTCTTTGCATCCACTCTCTTTTTGATGTGACTTTGTAGAGCCTTCCATCAGGGGTAAAGTCTGTTTCTTCGCCTTTTGAATATAGACTCCCTGTGCAATTTGCTCTGGCCAGTGGGACATTAGCGAACATGATGTGGGCAGAGTTGTATTGGGGCTTGCTGTACCTGGATCCCTGAAACTGCCATGTAAGCAATTCTGAGCTAGCCTGGGAGGATGAGTGGCACATGGAGAGGAACTTAGATATCTCAGCCAACACCTACCAACTGCCAGGCACGTGAGTGAGATCATTGTAGATTCACCAGTCACCAGTCATACTGCCATCTAATCACAGACACATGAACAAACCCAGTGGTGGTCTTCCCACCTAGCTCGGGCTAGAAGAGCTGCCCTACCTTCACACAGAATTTGAGAAACAATATGTATTTGTTATTTGGAGCCACAAAATTTAGAGGTGATTTGCTAGGCAACAAAAGTGAATTGATATACCATCGCACTCCTCAAAACCAGCAAATAGGAGACAGTCCATAAATATTTGTTGAATGAATATTTATGAAGTTATAAGGAATATAAGAATATCATAACTAATTATAAAAGGCCTGCCACCTGATTGGATTTGCACATCACTGAATTACTTTATATGCTCTGAAAACTACCAGGTGTTAAGATAGAGCTTTAAAAAAGATATAATCATGGAGGCAATCAGGAAAGAGAAAAGTGGGAAAACCCAAACAGCTGCATGTCTGATCTCTTCTAGACCTTTCCTTTCCTTAGCTAATAACAGTAAAATTTATAAGATTAGATTAGAAAAATAGGTTATATTCCAACTCAGTTTTTAAAACAAAACAAAAAGTTTAATTTGTTTTTATACCCTCTCTCTGTAACATAAAAAGAGAAAGCCAAGAAAAATAGTAAAGTTTACAGTGCAGCATATAAAATATTTCATAAGTTTAATAGGCTGCATTATTTAAAAAAGAAGGTCGATTCCTTGTTTAGACATCAGCAACAACAACAAATCAGAATTGAGCATGTAGCTGCAAACAAGAGATATTCTTGAAACTAACACAACTAAATAGACTAAAAGTTACAATGCAGCCTAAAGCGGGCGTATGTGCTGGTGTGTATGTAATGTGCTTCAGTCCCTGACTAACCATGCTTTGTCCCAAGAGATGTCAGTGGCAAACGGAAGGTACACTGTCCACTGGGAATATACCATGTAATTGCTCTCTTCCCCTACACTATGCTAGAATTTTCCAGAAAACAAACAGTAAAACTAAGGTTTGTTATGCATTTCACTTTTAACACATTTGAAGATAGAAACTCATTGCAAACATCAAAATAAACACACCATCCACTGGCATCTTTGTTACTCCCACCCTCCGTGAGGACCACATAGAATCCAGTAGACTGCCCTTGGACCCACGGAGCTGCCTCTGCACTTCCCTAATAATTTACCCCAGAGCTGGTAACCCCAGAATGACTCAGCCCTGTTCTTCAAGCTGGTAATGAAAAACAATCAAACAAACAGCAAATACTGGGCTCCCCATGTAGGTGAGGGCATGTCACAGACTCTGACCCTTACTTGACGCTCCTGTGTTGACCACCTGTTTCCCGGATCCGAGGCCCTGGCAGAGTGGGAGGAGCCACGATCTGGCACAGCGCTAGGAGTTGCCTCCATGATTTATATTTGATTTCAGTCTATTGTGACAAAGGTTTTGCTATTCTTACCAAGCATGCCCAACAAATATAAAAGTAATTTGCACTTTCCATTTGAGGTAGCTGGTTTCATGTAAGACCAAATGTCAAGTGTTGATCTGTTTTTGTTGCAATCTGCTTTCCCCTGGGATGTTAACGCTTCAAGAGCAGGAAGCATATTGTGTTGTCCTTGACATAAGTCCACTCAGGGGTGCCCACCTCTGACACGCACATATTCTGCTTCTGGAGCTGTGCAAGTAAACAGACTGTAGAGTCTAACCAAGAAGAGGGTGAGAGAAGGCTTCCAGGAGATGAGTGGTCTCTTACAGGAGACCTGAAGAACTCGAGAGTATTCTCAGATGGAGGGAATGGGAATCATATTAAGTTCAGAGAATAGAACAGAATGCTTTCAATAACAGGAAATAAATTAGTGTTACTATAGTAAAGGGGACAAGGGGTGTGCAGGGGTTTGGTGCTAAGAGACGAGGTTGCAGATGCAGGCAGCACCAAGCCAGAGGTTATGGGTAACATTTGAAGATTCTAAGCATAGAAACAGCACCGTTTCAGAAAAATCCCTTTGGCTGTCATACGAAGAGCATCTGGAGAGTGTGTAAGGGTGGGGAGGGATTGGGGAAGGGGAGAGTCGGGTGAAACTGGAGCTGGTAATTGACATTCCAGGGAGGAGAGAGGGAAGAACAGTTAAACCAAAACCAAAACCTCTATCTACGTCCAGGCCTGAACCTGAAGAGAGAGAAGACATTGGATTAAAGAGCTACAATGGAGGTACAATGTGCATGACTTGGTGTCTGATGAGAATGAGGATAGAAGAGAAGAAAGGGTCAGTGATGACTCCTGAGTTTCTAGCTTGTGCAACAGGGCATATGGCTCACTGCAATTAGAAATATCAAAGGAGCAGGAGGTTCTGGGAGAAAGATGAATTTTCTTCTGGTTGTATCAAGTTTGAGGTGTCTGTGGGATGTCTTGGCAGCAAAGAGTTGTGTAGATGTGTTTGTTGTTCTGGGAAGTGGGGCTTGAGGTAGAAATTTTGGAATTGAAACCGTAGGAGGCAGTGAGATCAAATGAGGTGAATGTGTGAGAAAAGGATATAGGATTAATTCATCACACAGAAAAAAAAAAAAAAAAAAAAAAAAAAACATCTTTCTGACATCAGTGATGCAAGGCTGAAAAATGCAATGAAAATGGAGATTCTATTAAAATAGAAATAGGACATTAAATTCTTGGCTACTAATATGATCCAGGACATAAAGATTTATTTAAAGTATTTATAACATTCTAATGAGGACAATAAAGGCAGACTTGAGTGAGTAGGGAGCTATACTACACTATTTATTTGAAAGAGTAAAAATAGTGAAAATGACAATACTCCTTAGGTTAATATATAGATTTAATGCAATGCTTACTAAAAATCACAGCAAGATACTTTATAAACATTTACAAAATAATGGTAAAATTCTTTTTGAAATAATCCATGGGCAAGAATGCAAGAATGCACATATAGATCAATATAGACATATTTATATAACACTTTACGTTCTACAAAATACTTTCACAACATTCTCATTTAATTACAAAAATGACTCTTGTAATAAGGTATGCTTAATTGTTATTCCCATTTTAGGGTGACCAGAAGTCCTGGTATATCCGAGGCTCTCTTGTTTTATGCTATTTCCTCAATGTTTCCATGTTAGTTAATATTTCTCCCAGATGTTTTCATTTTTACAGATGATATTATTGTTAATAGTTGCATTAATATAATCTGGGCTGGGTTTGGCACCATCTCCATGAAGTACTTCTTAGTCTCTGTCATGGTCTTGTTTAGTAGTGGGTAAAGTGCATGTGTAGTGAACAGAATTCTCACTTTAACACATGTTCGGTCTGAGAGATGACCAGTGATAACCCTGTTCTCCCCACCTTTCCTTACCTGGTGAAAAGTAACTCACACATCTTTCACATGCAGCATGCAGGAAGAGGACATGCTCTCCAAAGAAACAACTTGAACCCAGACTCTATAGATAGCTACTTTATTCTAGTTCAAGCTATGGTGGGAGAAGTATTTGATGTTGCTGCCGGTTCCTGCTGGAGACTTGGTGTACCAGTTAGCTGCTTATTGAACCATTTGTATGAAGCCACCAGGCTGCTTGTTGGTGAGGTCAGTGGATAACTCGAGAAATTATAGGTTATATATAACAAGAGGAATATGTACAAGAGGGGCAGAACAGTTCTTCAACAGAGCTCATAGAATATCCAGAATTTTTTTAAACAATGATTTGTCATTTAATATGTAAAATAAATATAATCAGTTTATTTAATTTTTACATTTTTATTGTGGCAAGATATACATAAAATTTTGCCATTTTAATTATTTCTAAGTAGACAGTTTGTGGCTTTAAGTATAACCACATTGTTCTGTAACAATCTCCATTGATCTCTGGAACATTTTTATCTTCCCCAAATGAAGTGCTGTGCCCATTAAGCACTAACTCCCCCGGCTCCTGATAACCATCATTCTACATTCTTATCCTGTGAATTTAACTATAGATCCAGGTATCTCATATAAGTAGAATCACATAATATTTGTCATTTTGTGACTGGCTTATTTCACTTAGCATAATGTCTCCAAGAGGTTCACCCATGTTTCAGCATGTGTCATAATTTCTTTCCCTTTAAAACACTAGATAATATTCCATTTTGTGTATACATCCATTTATTTTATTGCTTGGGATTGTTTGTTAATTTTGTAATAAACTCTTTTTGGCAATTAGGCCAAAAACAAAAGTTTGGTTCATGAAATACTGAGTACTATTTTTTTTTCCTCAAGAAAGGGTAAGGAATGTATAACTTGCATAAATATTTGTTGAAATGTATCATCTACCAAAGGAAACTGTTGTGTTATAATTGATCACATAAAAAACAGAATACATAAATCTAATGAAGAAGCATCAGCATTTACTTCAAAAATTAGAAATTATTTTAAGAAAATTGTTTCTGAAAACAATGATTTAACACATGAGGTGGCAAAAAGTGAATTGCATATCACCGTGGATCATGACTTTTCCTTTAGATCACATTATTGTTCTAAATTAATTTATTTTATTTTTGATTGCATTTTTTAATACACATCTGAATTTTATTTTATTTTAATTTTTGGAAATGGCATTTCACTTTTGTTGCTCAGGCTGGAGTGCAATGGCACAGTCTCAACTCACTGCAACCTCTGCCTCCTGGATTCAAGTGATTCTCCTGTCTCAGCCTCCCAAGTAGCTGGGATTACAGACGTGCACTACCATGCCCAGCTAATTTTCAGTAGAGACGGGGTTTCACTATGTTGGCCAGGCTGGTCATGAACTTCTGACCTCAGGTGATCCACCTGCCTTGGCCTCCCAAAGTGCTGGGCTTACATGTGTGAGCCACCATACCCGGCCTGAAATTTTTTTAAAAAAAGCTACATGGCAAATTTATTTCACCTAGAATTGAAAGATAAATAGAATAAATAGAAAGATGACTCTGTCACTATATCTCATCCAATATGCTCTTTTAAAATTGTAATGTTGACACTCCCCCTTCATGGATAGAACTTTATGTTTCCTCCTAGTTATTCTTTCTCTCACTATTCATTCTTAGACACTCGTAATGTGTGGAGGTCCAGGGTCAGGACCAGTCACATGAAGAGGCCATGAGTTAGGTATTCTGGCCCACAGTCCTGAAGGTCTCAGCCAGCAGCCAGCATCATGTGGGTGAAGGAGTGTCTCACAGTTGACTGCAGTCCCTAGCCTTCCAATCACCCTAGCTGAAACTGAGTGGTGCATAGACTATCTACACTGCCAATCCCTGCCCAAATTAAAGATTTGCAAGCAAAGTAAATGTCATTGTCATTGTCATTGTTTTAAGCCTCTGTGTTTTGGAGTAACTTGTTACTGAGTCATGGGAACTAGAACAGTGTTAACTCACTGGCTGCATTGTGGAAAAAGAACTTCACCAACTTAAATGATGCTCATTCTGTATCAGTGTCATCAGATGCTTCAAATGGTAATATGAAGAATTCTAATACAATATTTAGGTGACTTATAAGCACACTCCAGCTCTGATCTTTGCTCCCATGCAGGTTGGTGGAATCTTATTTTTGTTCTGGGTAATAATAACTGAATCTTTACCTTGTTCATCCAGTACTTGCACCTATGCTTTGACAGGTTATTTAGGAGTGAGGCCCTGCTTAAATGATCAGCTCCTGCATTTATAATAATATAAGCAGTTACCATTTATTGAATAACTCCTATGTCCCAGGTCCCACATAGTGCATGACATATTTTATATATAATTCTAGTCCCTACAACAGCCCTGCAACAACAGTCATTATCAGCCTTATTTTACAAGTCAGAAAATAAGGCTCAGAGAGGTCAATAACTTGCTCAAGATCACATAAGCAGGAGGAAACCATGCTTTCCTAACACCAAGGGCAAGGGCCTTTCCACTGTGTCTCACTGGATTCTGCTTTGATCCCAGGTACTTGGCTGGGTGTTTTAATCTGTTTTGTGTTCCTATAATAGAATTTTTGAGACTAGGTAGCTTATAAAGATCAGAGGTTTATTTTGATTATGGTTCTGCAGGCTGGGAAGTTCAAGAAGCATCACACCAGCAACTGCTTAGCTTCTGGTGAGGGCATTCATGCGGCATCATAACATGGCATAAAGTCAAAGAGGAAGAGGGCATACACAAAGAGGCAAACCAGAGGGGCATTCCAGCTTCTAACAACCAACTCTTTGGGGTGCTGATTCATTCCCACAAGACAAATCCAGTCTCACCAGCTCAAGAACTCACTACCACAAGAATTGGTATGCGCTATGAAGCCACTCATGAGGGATCTGCTCCTATAACCCAAAAATTCCTATCAGGATCCGCTTCTCAGTACCACCACATTGGGGATCAGATTTCAACGTGAACTTTGGTGGAGGACAAACTCAGCCCATATCAGCTGGCAACCTGATCATAGGCATCCTTCATGCAGGTTATCTTTCTGCTCATGTTTCTGAATGTTGTCTACCCCAGGGACCTCTGATGATGGGCCTACCTATCTGTCATTCATCTTATCATCTTTTTTTCTGGACCTTCTTAATGCCACCTGCTTGTCTGGGCTCTGCAGGTCCTCAGTGCTTCAGCTCTGCCTCATTCCCATTTCAGTTAAACTGGATGGTTCATAGACTTGATGCAGCATCAGGACAAGAAGTCATGACTTTGGAGGAGAATGAACCTGGGCTCAGCCACTCACCATATGAAGTCATGCAAACAGAGCAAAAGTTAAATAAGCAACAATTGCAATGATACCACAAACCTTTCCAAAATCTGAAAGTAAACAACACTATATTTATCCTATATGTGGACCAAATAAATTTTTCTCTACTAATGAGAAGGAAATATGGGAACAAGATGAATGCATCGGAATATGCAAAGATTAGGACAGGAAGAGCAAAATAATACAAAATGAAAGCATTAGAACTGAGTTTTCATTGGAAACAATGGAGGCCAGAAGGCAGTGGAATGACACATTCAAGGTGCTGAAGGGAAAAAAAACACCTGTCAACTAGAAGTTCTATGTCAAGCACAACTCTCTCTCAGAAATCAAGATGACATAACATGTGGGCCCACACAGCACTCCACGACACAGTAATTCTTACTGTTAGATGTCTGGTCACACACAAAGGCAGCCCCTTCTTGCAACTCTCTCAAAGGATATTCTAGGTTGTCCATTTTCCACCTGTTTCATCCATGAACCACTCTCATTTGTATTTTGTTTTCCAGAAACAAAATACATTCTCAGATAAACAAAAATATGAAAGAATATGTTTTCAGAATGTATGCCCTACAAAAAATACTGAAGAAAGTCACAAAGTAGTTAGGCTGAAATGAAATTCCACCAGACGGTAACAAATCCATAGGAAAAAAATGAAGAACTCCAACAATTTTAAATACGTGTGTAAATATAAGAGACTGTAAATATATTTTTTTCCTCTTTTCATCTCTTAATTTAAAAAAGTTATTGCTTAAAACAATAACTATGATACCACATTATTGGGTTTGTAATATATGTGCTACAAATACCGTATATATGTGGTAATATAATACATCACTGGTAAGTTACTTCAGGTCCTCTAGGAGTTCACCTTAGCTTCAGGCTTTACACCCTTTCTCTCTGAGAAGAACTTCACAGCAGAAGGGACCCTATAGCTTTCTGTCTGCTTCCTGGGCTCTGAGGTGAAACACAGCAAAGAGAAGCTGACGGAGAGGGGCTGGAGAGTCTTTGGAAGGCATGGCTAGCTGGAAATAATTAATTAGTCAGGAAAATTTTACTGCCAAAAGATTAAAAATAACATGATGATGATTCCCCTTATCAGCGAATTTGGTGTTCTACATGGATCCAGAAATAGATTAAAACTGAAATCAAATAAGGATCTCTGAGTTTCCTCAAGAAAAGTACTGAGAGGAACTTGATTTAAGAGCCACAGTTCCTCTTTTCCCCACAGATTTTAAGTATCGCTCCTGCATTTACTCTAGAAAATGGTTCCTAATGTTCTGAGTCAGACCTTTTAAAAAGTATCCATGATACCCAGAGATTTATGGTTCATGCTCTGACCATTACCACAGGACCAGCTTGCTATACATCCTCACTATAGATGTTTCAGGATGAGATTTATAAAAATCTAGATGTTGATAATGAGAATTGGATAATTATCAGATGTCATATTTCTCAAATCATAACGGATTACTGAAAATCACAGATTTGAAATGCACAGTAATTGAATGTTACTAAGTGCAAGGCATTTTGATAATCAATGGTGGATGCAAAGATAAAGCTGGTGCCTGCCCTTGGTAGTATATTGCACTGCTCCTGCTGCTATAATGGAATATCTTAGGCCGGATAATTTGTAAATGACAGAATTAATTTTTACAGTTCTAAAAGTTGGTGTTGGCAGACTTGGCATCTGGTAAAAGCTTACTCTCTGCTTCCAAGATGGTGCCTGTTGCTATGTCCTCACCTGGTAGAAGGAAGGAATGCTATGTGCTTACATAGAAAAAGGAGTTGAAGGGCCAGGCAGCTCTCTGAAGACTTTTTCATAAGGGCATTAATCCCATTCTCTGCTGACATGCCCCACCTGACAATAAAAGAACACTCCATCTCTTTCTCATGGTTTTTGTCCTTTTCTTATTTTTCCCATCTCCTCTTATAACTGTTGGCAGTCAATATGCGCCAGGGTAATTGGGAAAAGCTGGTTTAGTCATCTAGACTGGAGAGACTTCCGCCCCACCCCCTAACAGGGTAATGTGATCTTGGCTGTCCTCAGTATCACCTGTCTGAATGGCCTGGATCTTGCGTTGTTCTGTTCCTCCAGTCAGGAAAGAACTGTATTCCTGAGACCAGAGCCAGGCCTGGGATGGTGGGCCACTTGTGGAGAGCACTTTCACAAGGATGTTTCTCAGGGTGCTCAGAGTGTTTTTATAACAAAGAACCAAGGGATAGTCTCTGGTCTGGTTTCAGTACCAGAAGAACTGTGCTTCCCTTGAGCAATTGGTTTGTTCCTATGTCACAGACAAGGTGGATTTTGTGACTCAGGTAGTGTGTGTGTGTGTGCACACACGCTTGAGTTTGTGAGATACTGGCCTCTAGAAACATTATAGGCAGATGTATGTTTCTCTCATAGCCAGTTGATATGGTTTGGCTCGGTTTCCCCACCCAAATCTCATCTTGAATTGTAATCCCCACATGTTGAGGGAGGGAGGTGACTGGATCACGGAGGTGATTTCCCCCGTGCTATTCTCATGATGGTGGGTTCGCAGGACAAGGGGATCTTTCCCCTTCACTCCCTCTCTCTCCTGCCACCTTGTGAAGAAGGTACCTGCTTCCCCTTCTGCCATGATGGTAAGTTTCTTGAGGCCTCCTCGGCCATGTGGAATTGTGAGTCAATTAAACCTCTTTCCTTTACAAATTACCTAGTCTTAGGGACATTCTTTACAGCAGTGTGAAAACAACTAATACATCAGTGCATAGGATTTGAAAATATGTGTTTGTATTATTTCTGGCTTCTTCTGACCCAGTCTTTATTATTTGCCTTATCCTGCCTCACTTAGCTCTTATTTATGTTACTTTGTACTTTCTGTGTCCTTGTAAGGGTGCCTTATGTTCTTCTTGGAACCAGACAGGGTATAAATACATGAATAAATATAGAAAGCACCTGGCTTTCTGAGCCTCTGGCTCCACATCACACTTCACTGCTTCTCGGCCTTTTGGCTCAGTCCAAGTGCAGGGGAATGGCAGGCTCTGCTTCTGTGCTGGGGTGGTGCCCATGACTGCCACTTAGGACTACTCTTCATTTTTTGGCTTTTTGCTCTGACTCTTTGGTTTGGTTTCCTAACCTTCTCTTGTCTGACCACAATTCCTGGTGTCCTGCATCTCTCTTGCCCACCTCCCCCTCACACTAAGTCTGGATTTTGCTTTCTGAGATCCATAGTCTCTGCCCTGCTCTGGCTTTCACCAACATCTGAAGGAATCATTTCTAGCCTGCCTTCCACGGTATTTCAGAGCTCTGGGGATGCAGTGTGGTGTGGTGGTGTTGGTGTCATTTGGATTTGGGTTGGTGCAATCATCCCTCTGTTCATCCAACCATGCACCCATCCCGTCTTCCGTTCACCCACCACTCTGTGTGTGTGTGTGTATGTGTGTGTGTATGGGGTGTTGGTCATGTGCCAGTTACTGAACTAAGTACAGGAATATGATAGTGAACCAGAGATACAAATTGAACCCAAGCTCTGATACTGCTACTTGTGAAAAAGTAGGCAATTATTTAATTTTTCTGAGTCTCCAATTCTTAATCTGTAAACTGTGAATAGTAATACCTACTGCCTGAGGCCATTCCAAGAATTAAATGCTGTAACATAAGAAAAGCACATGGCCCAGAGTGTGGGCTCAGGCAGCACTCCATGACACAGTAGTTCTTACTGTTAGGCATCTGGTCACACACAAAGGCGCCCCCCCTTGCAATTCTCTCACAAGATATTCTAGGTTGTCCACTTTCCACCTGTTTCATCCATTAAACCACTGTCATTTGTATTTTGTTTTCCAGAAATTTGCTGCAGTTTCTCATTTGCCGAGGCTCCGCATTTCTGTTCTCTCCCATTATGGATTTATTTCTCTTTGTATTTGCAAAACAGAAAACGCTGTTGGCAATGAATGGCAGTACTATGGCTTGCAAAACAGCTGAACTGCACCAAACCCATAACAGGTAAGATAACCTAAGTTCAAACTCATGTGTTTATAGTTACTGTATTAACAGTAAACCCCTGTGGACTCACCCCTAAGGCCACTGATGCTTCCAGCAACTGCCTAATTTCCAAATTCTGACCAATCCCTGCTTCGGTCATGAGCTCCGAGCTCTGCTTTGTAAGTAGCCTCTGTGAAGTGGTTCCCTCCTTTGCTCTGCGAATCTAATAGAAAACCTTGCTGGTGGTCTTGGGGGTTGGTGGGGGTGCTTTGGCACATTTATATTTTGGTGGAGAGAGGCTCTCTCAAGAGGGATGGCAGACAAATATATGTGTTTAGTCTGCTGTTGTAAACCAGAAGTTTCAACTCTACTTTTCTTTCTTTCTTTTTCTTTCTTTCTTTCTTTCTTTCTTTCTTTCTTTCTTTCTTTCTTTCTTTCTTTCTTTAGACATGGGGTCTCACTCTGTTACCCAGGCTGGAGTACAGTGTGTGATCTTGGCTCACTGCAGCCTCAACCTCCTGGCTCAAGTGATCCTCCTATCTCAGCCTCCTCAGTAGCTGGGACTAGGGAGGTGTATCACCACACCCACCTGGTTAATTTTTTTGATTTTTTTTTTTTGTGTGTGGAGATAGGATCTCGCTAAGTTGAGACCAGCACCTGGGCTGGTCTCAAACTCCTGGGCTTAAGTGATCCTCCTGCTTTGGCCTCCCAAAGTGCTGGGATTACAGGTGTGAGCCACTGCGCCTGGCCTCCACCAGCATTTTTTAGCTGGCAAGGTAGCACCACAAACAAACAAAAAATCCAGATATGTGTGGAATGATGGCGCCCCATTTGCCTTTATGCTCTCAGGCAATGGGAGTTGAATGAATTTTCCGATGGGAGAGGTTCAGGAGTCCAGGGCTTTTGAGAAGCAGCAGGAGAAATGCCTACCAAACTCGCCCTGTTCTCCACACCCATGTCTCTCTGCCACTGTCCACACCGTGCCTTGTGCTACATGCTAGCAAAGGGGGCAATCATAAGTGGTGGCTGACGGTTTAGTGAGAACCACCTGGATTCAGGAGTTTTTCAGGAAGTGACTGTGGTTTCAGATTTAATGAGAGGCATGAAGGCAGACGAACATGGAGGTGGGCTCCCTCCTTCACACAGGTTCCGCTTGTTAAGGTCACAAATAACTTCTGCTAGCTTCAGAGATGATGCTGGTTGTCTGATGTCTCAGCAGGCCCGCGTGGTGTTGTTTCAGTGACTGCGTACATGACCTGAATGTTCAATGCTAGAAGGAGCAGTTGGTGGTTCACTCGTGCAAATCATCCCCGAACAATTAAAAGGATGGATTCCATCCACTCACACATTTTCCTTTATGGCAAACATGATTCTAGGAAGAGGACTTCTGCTGCTTCTGTGAGGGTTGTACTGATGTGTGTTGCCTCATCGACAAATGAGAAAAAGTTAACTTCTTCTGATAATTATTGCTAGAGGCTGCGAATCTATGCTCAAGCTGTCAGGCAGGAAATGAGAGTGGTGTGTATCAAGTTGTAATTGTGGCCTTAAACAGGGTGTGTTTTCAGGACACTGACTCTGGGATGGGCCTACCGGTTGTTAAAATATTCGGTGCTTCTGTGCTGGTTAGGAAGTAGCCATTGCCCCGAGTCCAGAATGTTCTCTGCCCGTCTTGTCACCTCTCAGACCTCATACCACCCAGCAACAAAGGCTAACCTGGCACACTGGGGGCCATACCCTGCCCCAGCACTCAATGCCTTGCCAGGCCCTGTCCTACTTGTTATTGACCATTTGGAATACCGCTCCTTGTCTTAAGTATTTTCATTCCCCAGGAGAAGGGAATGAGGATTATAAACTTAAATTGTGTAATCCTGGCTATTGGTCAGAGGGACACTCTGTATGCCCTGCACTGGTGGCTAACCTCTGAGGAATGAAACTTTGAAAAGTGAAGATGATCCTGAAGGAAAGAAAATCACTTAGGACTCAGAGCTGCTGACTCAGAGCATCAGAAGCAACGCTGCAGTGATGGGTGACGGGCGGGGGGTGTCAGAGAGTTGTCTCAGCTGGGATGGTGGATAGAGCCACCTGTGGTGGCCCAGACAGGAGAGAAATAGAAAGAAAGACAAAAGAGCAAGGGTGTTCTCATGGAGTGGCATAATGTGGGCAAAAGGCTGAATGAAGCTCACCAGTCCACACATCATTGCTCCTGTCCCACTCACTCCCCCGACCCAACTCCAGCCACAGTGGCCTCCTTGCCATTCCTCAAACACAGTAACCCCTTTTGCCCCAGGAGCTTCCCTGCTTCCTCTGCCCAGACCCTGCTCCCTAGTTACCTGCCTGGCTCTCTGCATCCCCTTTTCTAGGTCTTTCACAAATGCTACTTCTGTGGTGGGTGGGTGTGTGTGCGGGGCACTCCACAGACTGCCTGACACGTGCATATGCAACCATCCCCCTTCCTTGCTTCATTTCTCTTCCTAGGAATTGTCACCACCAAAAATATGCTATATAGTTTGCATTTACTTTATTTATTCCTCTATTCCCCTTACTATAACATAACGGAAGCTCCATGAGAGCAGAAACTTTTTGGTCTGTTTTGTTCACCACTGCCTCCAGAATACTGAGAAGAGTACATTAGTGGTTACTCAGTGAATCTGTGCTGATTGAACCAATGAAGAAACTAAGGACTTCATGTTTACCATGAATCAGGCATTGTGTTATGCTCCATACATTTCTCGGGGAAGCCTCAAAGGGCTGCCTCAGATGTATATCAGGGGTTGCCTCCTCCTTCTACATTTGTAATTTTCATTAACTTAAATAGCCACATGAGCCTAGGATTACTCTGCTGGACAGGGCAGTTTTAGCATAAGAAGCATAAACAAATGGAGCTCATGTACGTCCACTGGGCAGACTGGATTGCCTAAAGTCACACAGTGGCCTTGGCAGTGTATAAACCCCCAGGATAATTTCTGGGTTCTGGATCAAGCCCATGCTAATGCCCTCTTTTCATTTTGTTTTGGCCTGACCAGGACCAGGATCAAGATGATGAGTGAGGAATTTGCCTTGGGTGTAAAATTTAAGGGATTATCTAAAAACTCATTAAGATAATTATGCAATATTTTAAAAATCAAAATTATTGCAAAAAAATTCATGATGAACAAAATATCAACATTTTAAGTAAAGACAGGGTCAATATTACTGGTTTGTCCTTTTGCCTGAAGCTCCAATATGGTCTGCCATGCACTGTAGTGCTTAAGCAGTAACGCAGCAAACAGCTTCTACCCATGGCCAAAGGAGAAGTGAGGACAGGTCTTCAAGTGTGTGGTGTGCTTTCAAGGGCAATGTGGACTGTTGGGTGTTTTAAAATGTAGAGTAGAATTACCTGGGATTGTGTCCTGAATCAAATACACCCCATGTCTTTGATCTGGAGAGCATGCAGGCTGGAGTGCATAGATCTGAGATAGAGATGACAGGAGAGGAATGATGCTAACTGTGAAACTGTTAGTGTGTGGTTTTGAGCTCATTGCAATATATATCAGAAGATGCCACAAAAGTGTACCAAAGAAAACAAACAGCACATTTAATTCAGGCGTTTTTTCTTTACTATATCAAGACTATTAACAAATTTTAAGTGATGCTATTTTCTTATAATAAATTAAATAAGGGAAGAGACATATAAAAGAAGCTAATAATCTTACTCCACTGAAAATTCTTTCCCACCAAGACAAAGTATGTTCCTAGTTCTTATTATTTATATTAGTCGATTCTCATATTGCTAATAAAGACATACCCAAGACTCAGTAATTTATAGAGGAAAGAGGTTTAATTGACTCACAGTTCAGCATGGCTGGGGAGGCCTCAGGAAATTTACAATCATGGCAGAAGGGGAAGCAGACATGTCCTTCTTCACATAGTGGCAGGAAGGAGAAGTGCCAAACCAAGTGGGAAAAGCCCCTTATAAAATTATCAGATCTTGTGAGAACTCACTATCACAAAAACAGCATGGAGGAAACTGCCCCCATATTTCAATTACTTCCACTTGATCTCAACTTTGATTTATGGGGATTATTACAAGTCAAGGTGAGATTTGGGTGGGGACATAGCCAAACCATATCACCATACTTCTTGGTTTTATTTAATGTTTTGACAAAATGGTATCATATTGCACATATTAATACTCGGCAACTTCTTATTCTTAATATATTGTGGACATCTCTCTAGGATCAAACCAATAGCTCTTCTTTTTAAATTAAATTTTATTTATTTTTGTAAAGATAATACATGCACGTTAAAAAATTTAAAAAGGAATCAATGTTATTTCGTGAAAATTGTGTTCCTTTTATTCCTGTGCCAAAGCCACTCATTTCCCCTCTACAGAGCAATCACTGTTATCAGTTCTCTTTTGAAGCCCTCCAGAGCTGTTCTATGCCTGAAAACGTGTTCTATTCTGGGTAGAATTCTTCTCACACTGTCTTCAGTTGCTTTTTTCACTTAATAATATATCTTGGAAAGTGTTCTTTATCAGTATGTAAAACTGCCTCATTCTTTATTATTATTATTATTTGGTTTCATTCTTCTAAATGGCTGCCTAGCTTTCCATTATATGGATATACAAAATGTATTTAATGTACTTCCTATGGAAATTCAGCTGATTTTTTAGCTTCTCTGGCATTTACAAACAATGTTGGAATGAAAAACCTTGTAATTATATCACTTTGCATACATGTATATTTATCTGTGGGATACATTTCCTAGAAAGGGACTTGCTAGGTCCATTTGTGATCTTAATTTTGACGTTTATAGTCCAATTGTTCTCCAGAGAGGTTGTGCCACGTATAGTTCCACCAGTAACACTGGACCCAAATCCCCAAACTCTTGCCAACATGGCGAGTCATTAAACTTTCTGTCCCTTGCCAATATGATAGGTGAAAACTGGGATCTCAGGATAGTTTTAACTTTGCATTTTTCTTTTTATGAGGGAGATTGAATATGTTTTCCAATTTTAAGGGGATTTAAATTTTTCTGTGAAATATGTATTAGTATCCTATGTCCATTAGAAAGTTTGGATTATTCATTCTTTTCAATATTGATTCATGAGACCTCTTTGTATGTTACAGAATTTTTCCTTTTGTCTCAAATACAGTCTTTTGAGTAGCTACATTATATTATATAGTATCTGTGCTTATTATTAGATATTCCTTTTTTTCCGCCCCCCCGGAACTTGTTTGCCAGGACAAATAATGTTGCAAAAATTCTGCTATATACATATGAACTTGTATTTTTATTTTTACAGGGTATATTGTCCAAAGTGGGATTGCTTGTTCTAGAAATAAATGTATTTTAATTTTAATAGATATTGTCAGATACTTTTTTGAAATTCTGACATAATCACATTCCCACCCTTAGAGGAAGGAAGTGCCTGTTCCCCTGCATCCCAGTCAGCACTAGCTGTTATTGCTCTTTTAAATTTTGAGGCAGTAAATGGTGTCTTCTTGTGGTTTTACTTTGTATTTATCTGACCACCAGGGATGTCGAACATCTTTTAATATGTTTATCGGCCACTTGCATTTTCTCTTCTATGAGTTTCATGTTCATAGAAATCCTGCCTGTTTTTCCCCCCTGGATTTTGGTTTGTTTTCTCTCAGTTTGTAGGGACTTTGTGTGTACAGTCAGTCCTCTGTATCCTCAGGTTTCACATCTGCACAACCAGCCATGAATAGAAAATATTCCAAAAATTAAAAAAGAAAAAATGACAAGGGAATTAAAAATACAACTAAATTAAAAACAATACAGTATGACAACTATTTACATAGCATTTATATTATATTAGGTATTAGAAGTAATCGACAGATGATTTAAAGTATACTGGAGGAGGTATGTAGGTTATATGCAAACACTATGCTACTTTACAGAAGGGATTTTAGCAAATCCTTGGGATCCTGGAACTAATCCCCTACAGATACTGAGGGAGACTATATTAGCAATATTAAAGTTTTATTGGTAATGAATATTTTTCCACTCTCTTATTTATTTCTGTATTTTGTTTATAACTTTTACTAAGTGAATTTGAATTTTTATGCTGTCAAATATATCTTTAAAATATGGCTTCTGAGCTTCCTGGCTTTATTAAGGAGGTCTCCTCTACTCTCTGTAAAGCGCCAAATAGTAAGTATGGCAGGTGTTATGGACCATGTGGTCTCTGTCCCAACTACTCAGTTCTACCATTGTAATTTGAAAGCCACCATAGACAAAAGAAATGAATGTGGCTGTGTTTTAAGAAAGCCTTATTTATAAAAGCAAGTGGTAGGCTAGGTATGGTGGCTCACACCTGTAATTCCAGCACTTTGGGAGGTCAAGGCAGGTGGATTACTTGAGGTCAGGAGTTGAGACCAGCTTGGCCAACATGGTGAAACCCTATCTCTACTATTAGCTGGGTGTGGTGGCACATGCCTTTAATCCCAGCTACTCGGGAGGCTGAGGCAGGAGAATCACTTAAACCTGGGAGGCGGAGGTTGTAGTGAGCGGAGACCATACCACTGCACTCCAGCCTGCGTAAAAAAGCAAAACTTTGTATCAAAAACAAGCAAACAAAAAAATGCAAGTGGTGCCCTGCTGGCTGTAGTCTGTTGCCCCTTGTGTTGAAGTAAAAGTCTAATGATGAAATCCTTCGTTCACTTCCTCTGAAGGTTCTCTATCTCACTTAGATGAATACAAGTTAAAATTATACACAATTTCACCCTCGCTACCTCTCTGACTTCATCTTCTACAACTCTCCCCTTGGTCAATCTGCTCTAACTGCAGTAGCCTCTCTTTGTTCCTTGTACCCACCAGACAAACCCCAAACTAGACTCTTTGCACTTGTTTTTCCTACTGCTTAGGATGCTCCTCCCACAGATATTTGCATAAATCTTTTCCTCACTTCCTTCCTGATTTGGTTCAAATTTCAGCATATCAGGAGTTCTTTCCCAGCCACCCTATTTAAAATTTAACCCCTGTCCTGTCACATACCTTCTATTCCTCTTTCATTTTTTTTTTCTTTTAACTCCCCACTAATATTGTAAAGTTTACTTATTTATAATATTGATTATTTCCTCTCTTAAAATATTAGTTTCACAGGGGCAAGAATTTTCATCTGTTTTGTATTCTCACCACTAAGAAAGGTGTTTGGCATATAGTCATTTTTGTTGAATAATTGAATATATGCAATAGAGAGGAGGAACTGAAGATACAGCGAGAGAGAGAGAGAAAGAAGTGGGGGCTGATATCAAGAGGAAAGTCCTTGAGAATGAGAAATAACCAGCTTTTAGGGGAGCAGAAATGCTTCTTCATTGAAGTGAGAGAAGAAAGGGGTGTCTGAGCAAGATGGTCTATACCAGGGCTTCTCAGTCTTGGCACTATTGACATTCTGGGTTAGATAGTCCTTTATAGCCGGGAGCTGTCTGCTGTAGGATATTTAGCAGCACGCTGACTAAGAGATACCAGGAGTAGTCACCCCCTCCATCTGTGACAATCAAAAATGTCTCTAGACATTGCCAGATGTTTCCTGGAGAGAACAATTTCCCTTGGTTGAAAACCACTTGTTTCTTTTTTTAGACTATGAAGGGCCTTTTTAGTGATGGCTCTTATTTCCTCAGTTATGTCTAAGATGCAGTCATCAGGTAAGAGTTTGGGGGAAAGGAGTAAGAGGTTTGAAGAAAGAGAAGGCATATATTGGTGATCTCAGAGTGGGAAAAGACAATGGTGAATAAAAAATAGGTTTGCCTCCTTCCTGGCCCTGAGGAACATGAAGTGGGGTGAAAAATAGCCTCTTTGTCAGAGGGCTGCAGGGGAGGCATTCTTGGTGGACAACCATTCAGAGATTAGGTTTCTGATCACAGACTAAGAATTTTATATAGCTCAGAGAAAAAATGTGAGAGGGAGCAGGGGTTGGATGGGATTAGGCTTGTTAAGTATAGTGTGGAGGCTGAGTGATCCCATATAACTGCTAATAGGAAATCTTGATTTCTGAAGGAAACCGATACACAGTGGGCTGGGACTAGTTCTGAGAGCCTGATGGAAGGTTGGGAAGCTATCAGATAGTGTCATAGTCCTGAGTACTTTACTTGAATGTGTAGTAAGCTGTGGGAGCAAAATTTAGCTGCGCCATTAAGATGGCGCCGGCCCGCCTGATTACACAACAAAGATGGCGCCGAGCCGCATGTCGGCCTGGCTGTCTCTGTTGCCATATTTGGGCATGAATTGGAGAGGACTGCCGGTA
>CAUYQU010083329.1:0-57749 GCA_963574635.1 Cheracebus regulus
AGTTGGGAAGAGATAGCATGTGGAGAAATGCCAGATATAGGTGATGGGGAGGAAGGCAGCAAACCACACTGCCATGTGTGTACCTATGCAACAATCTTGCATGTTCTTCACATGTACCCCAAAACCTAAAATGCAATAAAATAAATAAATAATTAATTTTAAAAAAAGAAACAGGCAGGTTCAAAGAAAAAAAAATTTAGAGTCATCCTCACAGAGGTGATTCAACATATTATATAATTAAATGTGTTTACCAAGGTGGTGAGTGTATAGAACAGTGATTTTCAATCTATGAGATACATAAGAATCACTGAGTGTATGTTAGAATCTGTGTTACAGCTTCAGGCTCTCTGATTAGGTAGATCTGGGTGGAGGCTAGAGAATCTACAAGTACCTAAATCTCCCTTCCTTATTCTAAAGCACATAATCTGTAGGATTTATTATAGGGAAATTGCTAGAGTTATGAATACCAAAGACAGGTGTATCTTTAAGATGCAATTATGTTTAAAGAAAAAGAGTGAAAAGAAGAATGGGAGAAGGAACTAGAGAGGAAAACATTAAAATTACATAAGGAAAATTGCAGTCTAAAGGCTACGGAAAAAGAGTGTTTAAACAATCTGTGTAGAGAAGAAGAGTTGGAAGTCTGCTTGTTAGGAAGGACCTAAAGGGTGAAGCATGTTTAGAAGGAGCGAAGGAGGGTGAGCACTGCATACATGGGAAGTAATGAAATCATCTTTCGATATGAGTAGTCTGAACTTAGTTCTAAAACATAAAATGACATTTATCTGACCTTTTACAAGATAGAAAAAATGTCAGTTGGAGGGACTATTCTCAGAGTTTAAAAAAGTAGTGGTCTTATACAGTGTATCTTTTAAATGATCTTAAAATGTTGGTATTTCTTTTCTCTACATACTGGTTTCTGACTAGCTGGATGTCTCTTTTCATTTATAATTCAGCTGATGTGTTATGATTGTGCCTAAGCAATATTTCATTTTTTGGTGGGGCTACATTTACATTAAAAATTGCAAATTTTTTCTTTGTTCCTTTTGCAGTTGAATTTAGATAATTTGGAAATATTTTTTATTTTTCTATATGTCTAATGTGAGTTATGTGAATGGACATTATGAACATCATTTATTCATGGTTAGAACATTCCCATGTTTAATAGAAATATGGAGTTTTTTTAAAAAATAAAACTCTTAACAGTAAGTAGAGAGCCAGGCATGGTGGCATGAGCCTGTAGTCCCAGCTTCTTGGGAGGCTGAGGCAGGAGAATTGCTTGAACCCTGGAGGCAGAGGTTGCAGTGAGCTGGGATCACACCACTGTACTCCAGCCTCGTGACAGAGTGAGACCCAGACTCAAAAAAAACCCCAAAATACAAAATAACAACAAGTAGATAAGGTACTGCAAATGTGTGAAACTGCCCTTGGCATTTGTATGACTATATATTTGTCCTTATACAGCTTTTCTATGGAACATGACATAAGAACAACTATAAATTACCTAATAGACATGTTTTTTTTTTTTTTAAATTTAAGTCACTGGGGCTGGCGTATTTAATAAAAATAATATGAGGACTGTATATTCCAAACAGAAGCAAAACAAAAAGCTTGGTGAGTACACATGCCCTAAAAGAGCTAATATGACAACAACATATTTTCCATTTGTCTTTTGTCTAGAGATAGTAGAGCAATAGTCTTTGGTCATGATTCTACCTACTTTGTTTTTACCTGATACATGTCTCTCATAATTTGCTACATGTAGAACAAGAGTTATGTCTAAAGATATCTATATATTACTATAAAAATGAGGAAATCCAACATCCATATATATTTTATGTATTCCTTCTTTCTGTTTAATATTGTATTTTTTAAAGTTAGGATACATATTAATATTGTATTCATAACAATTTCAGCAACTGAATATGCACATTACTCAGTAGCAATTCATATCAATAGCTCACATGTATTAAATGGTTAACATTTAAAGACACTGTTATGTACTTCATAGACACCCAATTAATTAATTATTATACTAAAACATGTCTGTGAAGTAGATATTATTCTCACATCACAAATGAAAAAAATGGGGATTTGAGAACTTAAAAAAATGTTCAAAATTTCTACCTCATAAGTGGAATAGCTAATGTATAAACATAAATTAGAAAGTTTATTGTCACAAAATTTTGTCTTCAATAATGTTATAGCAATGTGAACTGGATAGGCATTCAGGGAACAATATGAAAAAGGCTTCAAATGGTGTACATGATACAAACTATTTAGTGGTAGGTACGATGTAAGTCACTGAGAGGCAGCTTTGTGAAACTAAATGAATTATTTCTTGACAATTGTTATGGAACCAACTCAGCTGACCTTTCTTGACCAAAAACAAGCAACTAAACAAAAAAAAGGAAACCTTGAAAGATTATACAGATTAGTCCCATTATAAATAAAAGGGTAAAGTGGAGAACCAGTATTTATGCATGAGTAAAGGGTAAGTTATTGAATTAAATGATATATGTTATATATATTAATACATATGTTTATTTACATGTATATAAATGCACACATACATACACGCACACATACAGAATGCAAAATGCATCCAAAAACAGATACAAATATCTCAATTCCAGATGATAGAAAAGTATCTAAACCTCAGAAGTGTTATGTTACTTGGAGCCAATATTTGGGTGAACTGATAGTAGATGGAAGGTAGGTAGGAGTTGTGTAGGCAGCACCTTTGAATATTGCACATTAATTCATTGTTAAAATGTTGTATGTAGTAATAGACTGGTATTTCACATTTTCATACTATTTATAACTTGTGTACTGTAACGTTTTCTTTTTCCCCATAAGGAAAAATTATTTAGGCTTGCTAGTTACCATATAAAATTTTGTGTTGAATGTTTGTTTGCATGTGATTGTGTATTTTTCAACTGCATATCTAATCTCACAAAAATTAAAATAGCTTTGAGATCAAATAACAATTCTGGCTTTCAAATGACACTACTTTTGGGTATTAGTGTATTAAGGGAAAATAAGGTTGAACTATTTTTTATGAAAAGAAGAAAAATAGCAATTTAATAATGAATGTGGGCTTTTTTTTTTTTTGAAGTTTCCTAATGAGAATTCAGACAGTGGCCATCAATGATAATAGAAAATCACCCTTTGATCAGAATCATGCTAGGAAAAATTTCAGTAGAAAATATCTTCTCATGTTTTTTAAACAGTGTTAATTTCTTAATCAATATCCTATATTAAACCGTTAGTAATACCACTGGATGTTTTAGGAAAATAAGAGAGTGATGCTTTTCTAACATTCTCCTGAACATAAAAATAAAAACATGATGTTTACAAAAGTGAGAGGATTAAAATGTTTATAATAGCAAAACAAAGTTTAGGAAATAATTTTGTTAATTCTAAAATCACTTTAATTTTTTACAAATATTTATTTTAATATATTATAGTAAAACATTTTACTCTTAGAACATATGTGTATGTGTATTTATACACACTTTTGTCTGTAATTAATGATACGAGCACCATAATATCAAAGGGATGTAGTGATGTTACAATTTATTTAATTTGGCTAGGGTCCTACAACACTTGAAATAATATTATCATAGGAAAAAAGTTAACATTGCATTTAAAGCAAATGCCATCTGCATACTTGAAAAAGTGAAATACTTTAATTCCTATGAAGTTACTCCTATTCGAGTATATTCTAAAGTTTGGATCATTAGAGAAATAGTAAAGGAAGGTTATTAAAAACACAACTTCATGAATTGACAAAAGAAAACTACATGAAGTTACTTGCAATGTTTTAATTTTGGAATGTGATTTTCTAAATCATTCTAATGATTTCATTGTTTTAACAAGTTGGGATATTTTCTAATTAATAAAATTATGTCAGTTTTAACATATCTTGTGTTATCGTGTATGTGACGTAAATCAAAGGAAAGGATTCAAGTGCCTAACAGGAAAAAAAATATTAGAAGTAATAAAATGATTTGTACTCACAGCTCTATTAATATATCATCTTGAATAAATTGGTAATCATTCTTTATTATTTTGCATTTCTGGGTGATCAAATGAAGGTACAGAACTGGAGGTCCTCTGTAGCACGTCCTATGTCTCTGTCCTAAAACTATATAACTTCACAGATGGCTCCTGATAACTAGAAGTGAGAACCGAGCTATTTAAAATCTTAATGAAAATTGAAGTAGGATTATTACAAGCACTCTGTTTCTCTTTACTAACTGGGACAGAAAAATAACAAATTATTGCTAAAAATAATAAATTTGCCTAAAAATATTACATATGAATAAAACTGCTGGGGATTTCTCTTACTGCTATAAATTAACTGAAATAAATGTTATATGTCAAATTTTATTTGTAAGAGCCAAACAAATAACTTGTATTGCTCTAAAAATCCAATGACATGAATATGTTTTAATGAATTAGAATACTTCAAAATGTATTTTGTTTCTATTAAAATAGTTAAAACTCTATGTCATGAACCAACACATTGAATAACAATGTACTATGTCACAATATCAAAATATAAGATATTTGTACAATGATAAACATTTAAAAATATAAAAGAAGTCACAATATATTCTGCATTAAATATTTAAACAGTAAAAATGCAGAACATCTTAGAAAATGGGAAATTTCGATACTGTATGTAGTAGATATGAAAACCCTAATATGTATAAATTCAACAATTGCATATTTTAGATCACAAGGCTTTGAAATTAAAAAAGTAATTACCAGGTTATTACATTCTGCACAGATATATGTCACAGTATACTGCCTATCATTCTTTTAACTATCGTATCTTTTGTAGCCCTTCTTTTTAGTGTCACCTTAAAAATAAGCCATACTAATATAAACAGTTTTATTCACTACAACCAAGATAATGTAGACTCGTGTTCATAGTAAGAAAAAAATATCAATTTTACTTATCTGTGAAATTAATCATCCTGAAATTCTCTAAATTTTGTTATTATGAGTAACTTAAGGTTTGTGTGTGTACATGTACTTGTATTATATATGCATATGTTTATAAATTCATTTTAAATTTTATGTAGCTTATTTTTGCATGAACTATATGCTATGTGTACATATATGATAGACAACTGATATATTCATGTTATATAAAATAAAATTCTCTATATTTTTATAACCCTTCTCTGTGTATGTTTTTCTCTATGCATTATATATTCTATAATGTGTATTTGTTTTTATGTATATTCCAAGTAATACACATTTACTTAAAATCCTATTTAATCTATTTAAGTCTGTTTTGTAGTTGTGATAGATACCATTGATGTTTGCATTTTAAAGTCCTGACAATTATGCCTCAAATATTTTTAGATTTCTTTGGCTCATGCTTTTAATAGGAACCAATACTTACATCAGTGTATGTCTAACTCAGAACAATGACCCATTATACTTTTTCTTCTCAGTGAAGCCTCTTAACATCACTGCTTCAATAAGGGAATTCTTCCAAAGTATCTCTAGCATATAGATTGTGCCATTGACTATATGAGATAAAGATATGAGATTAAAAAAACATTGTTAGTAGCCACATCTGATTTTATCGATCCATTATTTAAGATTCAAAGTTAGCATATTATTTTAGAATAGTGTTTTTTCATATTTTATACATATTTGTATTCTTGTTCAAATTTACTCTTATATGTATTTTATTCCTTTTGGGGTTGTCGTTTTATGATTATTATTTGGTTTTAAGAATATAGTCTCAAAAATAAGGGGGCATTTAGATTTCAAGCATAGGCAAGTACATGAATTAGGTACATTTGATAAATTCCAATGACGTTTCTGATATTCCTAAATTAGATAATAACATATCATGTCTAATATGCTAAAATCTAGAAATTTAAAAGTATATATGCTAAATGTGTATGTATTTTATATTTTTAAAATTTTAAAATTATAATTAGATAATAATATTAAAGCACAGAGATGGGAAATAATGTATGGCCAAGAGGAAAATACTATATTGAGTATGTGGAAAAAATGGACAAATGTTTAAAATTGCAAAATATTAATTGAGTAGTATGAGAAATGCAAACACACAGACAGGCATCCTATGCATAATAAGTTTAGAAAATAATGGAGATACATGTTTCCTGTTGGATGTGCTCACCTGTGTCCAAGAGTGTATACAATGTGCAGACATTCACAAATTATGTGTTTGCTTAATCATTTTCTTCTTAAATTAGCTCATGAGTTTGGCAAAGTGCATTCACTTTGTTAAATTCTATTTTAAATATTTACATTAGAAGATGACATTTACAATGATCCTGCAGAAAATTGATGTATGTTTCAGTTTATGAAAATAATTATATTTTTAAAATTATATCCCTAAACAAAAAACCTGAAAATTATTTAACTATTTAAGATCTCTTTGCTCATCTTACTAATTTAAAGTAATGATTGTGGTCTAATTTAAAGGACACATAAAAAATCTAAGCTAAGGAATAAGAAAGATATATTTTAAATTCCATGTTAAAAATCTATATCACACTAGCAGCATGTTGAATTATGTGTTTTTATATGAAAAATTTCTTTTAAATATACACACCAACATATATGCATATATGTATACATGTGATATGATACACATATCTGATAATGCATTTTAATAAATAATTATATAGGTATAGTGATTCAGATAACATAGAGAAAAATGGAAACAAATAAATGGGTATAGTATAGAAAGAGGGGATAGAGATAGAGACAGAGCCACAGAGACAGAGGTGAAAAGAGCATGTCTATGTACTTTCAAAAAGATGACTTGGCAAGAAGGATGTTTTGAAGAGTATCTCTAAGTTTTCTTCTAGAATTTTTGTAGTTTAAGGTATTACATTTAAATCTTTAATCCATCTTGAATTAATTTTTATATGTAGTGAAAGATAAGAGTCTCATTTAATTCTTCCTCATGTAGCTAGACAGTTATCCCAACACCATTTATTGAATAGGGAGTCCATTCCCCATTGCTTGTTTTATTGCCCTGGTCGAAGATCAGATCATTGTAGGTGTGCAGTTTTATTTCTGAGTTTTCCATTATGTTCCATTGTTTTTGTACCTGTACCATGCTGTTTTTGTTATTGTAGCCTTATAGCATAGTTTGAATTCAGGTAGTGAGATGCCTCCAGCTTTGTACTTTTTGCTTAGGATTGCATTGGCTATTCAGATTCCTTTTTTGTTCCATATGAATTTTATATTCATTTTTTTCTAATTAGTTGAAGAATGACATTGATAATTTGATAGGAATAACATTAAATCCATGCGTGGCTTTGGGAGGGACAGCCATTTTAATATTAGTTATTCTAATCCATGATCATGTGATGTTTTTTCATTTATTTTTGTTATCTTTGAATTCGTTCTGCAGTGTTCTCCTTGTAGACATTGTTCACCTCCTTTGTTACCTATATTCCTAGGTATTTCACTTTCTTTGTGGCTATTGTGAATCATCTTAAGCAAATTAATGCAAGAAACAGAATGCCACATACCACATATTCTCACTTATAAGTGGGAGGTAAACATTGAGTACACATGGTCATAAATATGGAAACAGTAAGCACTGTGAAATACTAAAAGATGGAGCTAGGAAGAGCGGTGGGTGGAAAAACTACCTATTGGGTACTGTATTGGTTCAGTCTCACATTGCTATAAAGATATTACCTGAGACTGGCTAATTTTTAAAGAAAGGAAGTTTAATTGACCATAGTTCTGCATGGCTTGGGAGGCCTCAGGAAACTTACAATCATGGTGGGAGATGAAGGGGAAACAAGGACTTTCTTTACATGTCAGCAGGAGAGAAAAATGAACAAAAGAGGAAGAGCACCTTATAAAACCATCAGCACTCGTGAGAACTCACTCACTATCACAGGAACAGCCAGGGGGAAACTGTCCCCATAATCCAATCACCTCCCACCAGATCCCTTCCTTGAAACATTGGAATTATGAGGATTATATTTTAAGATGAGATTTGGGTGGGGACACAGCCAAACCATATCATTCTGCCCCAGCCACTCCCAAATCTCATGTCCTCACATTTCAAAACACAGTTATACCTTCCCAGCAGTTCCCCAAAGTCTTAACTCATTTTAGCATTAACCCAAAAGTCTAAGTCTCAAGTCTCATCTGCAACAAGGTAAGTCCCTTCTGCCTATGAGCCTGTGTATTATTTTGTTTTCACATGCTGATATAGACATCCCTGAGACTGGGCCATTTGCAAAAGAAAGAGGTTTAATAGGACTTATAGTTCCACATGGCTTGGGAAGCCTCACAATCATGGCAGAAGACAATGAGGAACAATTCATGTCTTACATGGATGGCAGCAGGCAAACAGAGAGATCAGGCAGGGAAACCCCTGAATAATACCATTAGATCTCATGAGACTTAGTGGCTATTGCAAGAACAGCACGGGAAAGGCCTGCCCCCACAATTCAATTACTTCCCACCAGGTCCCTCCCACAACACATGAGAATTCAAGATGAGATTTTGGTGGGCACATAGCCAAACCACATCAGCCTGTAAAATTAAAAGCAGATTATTTACTTTCAAGATACAATGGGTGTACAGGCACTGGATAAATGCTACCACTCCAAATAAAAGAAATTGGCCAAAACAAAGGTGCTACAGGCCCCATGCAAGTCCAGAATCTAGCAGGCAGTCATTACATTGTAAAGCTCCTAAATAATCTTTGAATCCATGTTTCATATACAGGCCATGCTGATGCAAGAGGTGAGCTCTCATGGTCTTGGATAGTTCCACCCCTGTGGCTTTGCAGGGTACACTCTCCCTCCCAGTGGCCCTCACAGACTATCATTGTGTGTCTGTGGCTTTTCCAGGAGCACAGTGCAAACTTTCAATGGCTCTAGCATTCTGGGTCTGGAGGACCTTGGCTTATCTCACAGCTCCACTAGGCAGAGCTTTCACTAGGGGGTTCTATGTGGGGGCTCAGATCCCACATTACCCTTCCACACTGCTATAGCAGAGGTTCTGTAGGAAGTGTACTATGCTCACTACCTGAATCCAATTTGCACATGTTACAATTCTATACATGTACCTCTGTATATAAATTAAAAGCTAAAATTAAAAGATCCTTTATCAAATATATTTGGTACATAATCAAGTATAGCATAATATATATCATCTAGTAATATTACATATTATATACATTTGGTTAAAGAATGTTTATGTTCCTATGAATTATATATATTTTTGTCATTTATTGCCTGAAAATCACACTGGGCAAATTTAATTATAAATTGCAAATTGTGGCCATTTGTGTTTCTATGAGTATGTGACACATGAACATGTATATACATGCACAGAATATATAATAAAGGTGATTTTTGTTTCATATAAAATGTAAAATAAGAAAGATGATCTGTACCGTATATTAGGGAAGTTGAGTTGGATTATGAAAACATGCCTATAACTAAAGAAGCTTTCTATGATTTGCAATTGAGATTTGTGTATTTTTAGCTAAATTGATAACAAACATCAAAGGCATGAGAACTCTGATTTTCAAATAAGAATTAATCTATACATTTTACATGGAAACAAATCATACATCTTAATACATTGTAAAAAAATTCTTTAAATAGCTAAATTCTGGCATTTAAACAGTAATGTTTACTGTGTCTTTTGCTGGAACTGATTTATGTTTGCTTTCAACCCTGCAAAAATATAGATCAATATTGCTAATAAATCTTTAAATGCTTTTTAACCTTACAAGCTCTTTGTAATCTGAAGGATAATCAATAAACATGGCAGTAAAATGGTTTGTGATTCATCTTTTAAGGCAGTGTTATTCTATGACATAATGCCAATAACTCTGCATGTAAATGCCACAATCAATATTTTGTTTGAAACATTATTTGAACAGATAAAGCAGTAGAAAATGATCCTTTTTATTTGCAAATTTACTAGATTAACCGTAATTAATATAATACTTAGCTAATGTTTTTATCTGTGTTATGGTAAAAGAAACAATAATTTTATTCTACTGATGATTTTTTTTCTCTTGAGATATTACTAATCACCAGCATGTGCCTATTAAGCTGATACCAAATCAATTATGAATTCTTTATTCACTTAGAATATGGCAAATCATACAGTGTACCTGAGTTAATTTTTAGAAGAGAGCTTTTATTTATAATACCCAAGAGAAAACAAAAAATAAACCAAGAATTTTTTAGCACCTTTCTCATGAGCAAACATTTTATATTACTTTAAACAATTTTTTAAAGTTAATTTTTACATTGTATTTAATTATACTGATTTATATGAAATATATAATAGATGCTTACATTGAAGGAAATAATATATATGATTGTATAGGTTGGTGCAAAAGTAATTGCAAAATGCGATTACTTTTGCACCAATTTATATTACACATTTCTAATGTAGCAATAATTAGGATGAGTTAAAAGATTATATTGATTTTTATCATTTCCAAATGATGACGTTTCATAAAATTTTATAACATAAAGGATGAATCTTAAGATATGTAAAGAAAAACTTTTAAGAGAAAGGAAAATCACAGGATGACATGCAAACTGTAAAAACCATCTTACTTGATCACAGTATGTAAAATTCCCTCCTTGAAAGAGGTGGGGGGCAAAGTTGTTGACCTAAGTAAGTTGGAAAATGATGGAGTTTGAAGACTAAAAGGAAAGGGAATTGTACATAGCAATGGCCCCAGTAGATAAAGTTGTTTCCTGAAGGAATATATGTTAATTCTGATTCCATGCACATTCATGCTGAAATTTTAAAAATAAAGTAAATGAATGTCAGAAGGAGGGAGTCAAGATTTATTTTTATAGTGGTAATGATTATATCTGAAGACATCAGCATGAACTCATGTTACTTAATACAGCTAAAAACCACTGTTCTGTGAGGGAAACACACAAGTGGGGAATAAAAGTCACACACACAGTAGCTTTAAGGGTAAACAGCTTTATCCCATGTAAATGGCAATGCAGATATAATAAGCAAATGATATAACAATAAGCAAATTGATATAATAAGCAAATTGCAATGGGAAGGGGAGAAGGAAAAGATATATATATTTACATTCACCAAACTATGGCGGATTCACCACCAGACTGGGAAGAGGCAATAGCCTGAGCTCCAGAGTTGTCCACTCGTCCATGCACAGTTGAGGAGAGGTCTCATGAAGCTTCAGCACAGGCTGGTACCCTAGTTATTTTTGTAACAAGTTGTTTGTCGTGAGGCCCAGTCATGAGGGCCGTTCGCGACTGAGTTCAAGGAACACAAAAAGGTCAACTTGGTTTAGTGATTGTCTGTTGTTTTTCAATAACTAATATATAGGAATAGATTGAAATGGAGATTTCTCTGAAACAGAGCTGGATGAATGCCTCAAGGGACTCATACAGCCTGTTCCAGGACCTGGTGACCATTGTATGTATCTATGTTCAATTGTGTTCAAATTTAATATTTTCCTCCACAACCACACATGACTCTATGAGGATCACGCAACTAATAACTCCTATTACAGAAAAGCAATACATAGCAGAGGAAAACAAAATAATTGACAAAAATATAAGGAAAAATTAATTTCCTTTGGCATACAGGCTGAAGAGAATTGCAAAATACCAGGAAAATGAGTGGGAGAAATGTACCCATGTCTTTTGGAAGACAAAGTTATAGTACAAAGATAAGAAGAATTTTGTAAAAGTTATCCATGAAATGGAATAAGGGAAAATACTGCATCATAAATTTAAAAATCATAAAATAAATAAGAAAATCTACACAGGTTAATGGCTCTAACATTCACTGGGTCTAAATGTACTGAGGCAACAAGAGTGACAAAATATTACTTGAAGACTTCAGCTATCTGAAAGGGTAGTTAAAGTAAATAATTCAATAATAGGGAGTCATAAATTTTATTTTATTTTATTTGAAACGGAGTCTCACTCTGTCACCCAGGCTGGAGTATAGATGCTGGATCTGGGCTCACTGCAATCTCTGCCTCCCAGGTTCAAGGGATCCTTCCACCTCAGCTTCCCAAGTAGGATTATAGGTGCCCATCACCACACATGGTTAATTTTTGTACCTCTAGTAGAGACGGGGTTTCACCAAGTTGGCCAAGCTGTCAGGAACTACTGATTTCAACTGATCCATCCATCTTGGCCTCCCAAAGTACTGGGATTACTGGCTGAGCCACCGTGCCTGGCGAGGAATTGTGAGTTTTAGAAGGTTATGTACTTGTAATCTTTAAGATTAATTTAATAGATGTTTTGGGTTAAACATAATGCAAATGATAAAATATTCTTGAAACAGGAGATGTGATGTAGAATAATTTAATTAATACTCTGTTTTCTAGCATATAGAAGTTTAAATAATATAAAAGGAAAAGACAGAAGTGTTGTACTTCTCTCAGTTTATGCAATTCAAAATTTTTGACACAGTGATAAATTGATTTTACTAAAACATGAATTTAAATATATATGTGCACGTCTAAGAAACATCTATAAAAACCTTATCTTACATAATGGTGTTACTTGGGGGCTGTAGGATTTCGGTAAATGTTTATTTAATGCATTGCAGTAATTTGTTTTTGTTTTTGTTTTTTTCTAATCACCTGTTGCCTTTTGAACATTACATTAATTTATTTTCCAAATTGTTGTAGAATAATATATGGCCCATATAATTTTTAAAAATGCATATTATTTTGAATGTTTGAAGTCTAGACGATTTTGAATAATTATATAATATTTATCCACAGTGCCACAGAAGAGTTATTAGTAATTATTCTTTCAACTTTATACAAAATTGACTTTGAAACCAAATTATGTAGGAAAAAATATTTTTGATATGGCTCAATAGTTCATATAAATCCATTAATTTTTTTCCTTAACCATGCTTTCAGCTTTTTAATGAAAATGCTAGTTTTGTATAACCATGTAAATAGATACATTTAATTTTCAAAATACTCTATTGATTGTAAAAGTATTGTCAATAAAGCAAATAATAAGTAAGACTTAAATAAAATATTTTATAGTTATATGCTGATACCAAGATTTTCTTCAAAACAAACTTGATGATGCTTTAAAATTCTAGAAGTAAGCTTAAGGTGTATATGTGTTTGTGTTAAGTGTATATTGTTAAGGAAATTTATCATAGTATTAAGAATTCTTAGGCATTCTCTGAGAATATCCATTGTTAACATATAATAAAAGTTTGACTTGTATCTGCTCATCAGTTTTAAATCATTTATCTAGATAGATGGACAGTTAAATATTATATAACATCTATATATTAATAAAAGTTTACAGATACATACCCAAGAGCAAGTTTCTGAAAGAAAACACACTGAAGTTTGAAAAAATCAATAAAATATCCTTGTTAGAATGTGGCAAGTACTTATTGAGTTTAGGCATTGCTCCTTTTTCCTGGAGGTCCATGCTTCCTACATTTTTCATCTTTGTGTTACACTGTATTTGTAATATGCCACTGGATTTTGGAATTAAATAATATTGTTTCTCCTTTTCATTAGCATTTTGATAATACATTAAGTAATGTATTTTTGTAACATTTGGTTTCTTCCAAAATTAAAAAATATCAGATAGAATATTACTCAATACTCTGTTATTTACCTATCATTTAATTTTTTAATGAATAAATGCTATATTAAGTTGTAATTTCTCTTCTTCCTTTAGAAATAATAGGGAAATTCACAAACTCATAATGAGCCTTTTTAGAAACCTGATAGTTCCCTTTCCTTATATGGAAAATAGATATTCTACTCTAAGAATTACAGTTTAGTGTGAAAACTGGACAACATATAAATGCCAGTAAAATTACACACTATAGAAATTGCCAAAAATATTGAAAACTAATATAATGGGTTTGAGATGAAGAGTTTTTTTCAATAACACTATTTTCATAGTATGTTCAGAGTGACAGTACACCAACAGGGCTTTTCGATACATTGGTGGTATGCCTGCATTATGTATTAGTCTTTAAAAGGCTGGTTATCTAGCCTGGGAAATGGTGACATTTGTCTGTACATATAACAGGCATTCTTTCGAGGGCCATTCTTGTTAAGTAGTCTATTTCTGAAATCACTTCAAGGCTCTTTGTTGTGCCCAAATTTTACATTATGTCTTATCAGAGGGGTATGCTTGATTTTCATGTGAAATCTTAGCCTCTCTTTAAACTTGATCATGCATAGTCAGAATTTAAGGAGCCCTTACTGATTTTGGAATACATTATCAAGTCACATTTTTAGATCATCTGACAATGACCAAAGTTTTTGTCTCAATTGTAATAGTTTCCTTGTTCCTGAAATCCTGCATGCAGTTTGTGTGTCAGGATAAGGAGGACACACTTTCTTTGAAAGTTCATCTCTCTATTCTTTCATGCAATGTATTTATGCATGTGTCTGTTATTTCCTTTTCCCTTCCATGAAAACCCTTTAACAGAAATGTATATATAGTATTGATTGCCATAGACTTGGGTATGGGTATAAACTGTTATTATGCATTAGAATTACTTCTAGCATCATCTTGGTATCTCTTCATCCACATTATCAGAGTGTTAACTGAGGAAGAGATGTAATCCCACATCCCACCCCTTTTAAATGCACCTATTCCTGTTTTAGGTACCTGGTGTTCAGAGACTGGAGTCTCTTTACATCTCATCCAAAAGTTTCTGTTGCTGCATTTTTGCTTTGAGTAAGATGATTTAGTGCTTTTGGCTGCAAATATTAGAAACTGAACAAAATTGCTTAAGTAATCAAAGAATGCATTATTATATCCTGGCATAAGAGCAGAGGTCAGAGCTGACTTCTTATCATAGTTCAAAAATAACAAGACTCAGATTATTTTAAGTCTTTCAACTATGTTATTCTCTCCATTGTTGGCAACGCTCTCAGAATAAGTTTTCTTGAGTTGACAAGGTGGGTGAATGACTACAGTAGTTCAGGCATCCTATTTAGACAGCAATATCCAGCAGATAGAAATTACCCCCGTCCTCTCTTTCTGCCTCCCTTCCTAATCTTAACAATTACAAAGTCACTTTCATCAAAACCAGGAGACCTCTCTCACTGACCAGCATTGCCTCATATGCCTTGACCTTAACAAATCATGACTTAGAACAGTGCAAGCACCTTAAATGGCTTAGACCAGCCAGTATCTACCTTCCATGGATTGAGTCAAGTTCAGTCTTCCTGTAGTACATAGCTTCATAGAGAATGATGGATAGCTTAAGAAATCAGTGCTGGTGTTGAAGATGAGGAATGAAGAAGAGTTGGATTTGAACTTGAGTGTCAAATATTAATAGATTCAATTTGTAGGATCTACTACAGTGCATGCCAGATGTTCACTCATACCTTTTTTTCTCATTAATAAAGCTACCTGCAGGTAATACACTCACTCATCTGGAATGTGAGAAAAGCCTCATCTTTCTAGTGTATCTGGCTCCAATTTTAGGAACTCTGGTTTATGCTCAAGTCTTTCTCATTACATCTTGGTACAGGTATTCACTAGATAACCAACATAGAGAAAAGAGAACAGAAAATCTCTGACAGGTTGCAAAAATAGTCAACTGAAAAAAAAAAACCTCTCTCTACAGTTAACTTTTGCAATTTCTCTCATCAAAAGTTGGAGTCTATTTGTTCAGCTCTCAAAAATGAACTGCCCATGTAACTTGCTTTGATCAAAAGGACATGGTAGACTTTTGGACATTTTATATACTAACCCAGAGTCTCAAGAAAGTGGGCACATCTCTGACCTATCTTGTAATTGTAACTACCACTTGAAAAGCCCAGATGAGTCTTATGGAAGAGCAGAAACTACAGAGAAGAGAATCTGGTTGACTCAGCTGTCAACATGCTAGACCCCTCTATAGTCAGATGACCAACCCTCCCACCCCCAAATATTTGAGGGAGTATATCCTAGGACAGGGGTTGGCAATTTAAGTTTACATTTGTAAAGTGTTAAAAAATAAAGGTGTATGTGCAATAGAAATCCATACATAGCATAGAAAGCCAAAGATATTTGCTGTTTAGTCCTTTACTGAAATATTGCTGGTTCTTAACCTTTTAGAGAAAAAGAGCCAGCTGTCCAACCCACATCTGACTGTATATGCATGAGTGAGTTCTGGTAATAGAAAAAAAAAAAAACAAATGAAATGGAAAATAAAGGGCAATAAATGGTAGATTATTATTAAGTCACTGAATTTGAGGTGGATTGTTTTTGCAGCAATTACTGATATAATGATTCAGAAACTTTCATTCAGAAAATAGAAGAAAATTTATGAATCTATAGCTGAATTCAGTATGCTTTTTTTTTTCTATAAAGGACTCAGTATTTTCAGGCTTGTGGGCTATACCATCTCTGCTGCTACAAATTAACTCTGCCATTATAGAATTAATGGAACACAGCTATATCCATTCACTCACTTGTGAGTGAAAGTAGCTGTACACAATAAATGAATGAGTATAACTCTGTTCCAATAAAACTTTATTTACAAAAACAAGAGACAGAGACAGTCCATGTTTGGCCCACAGACTAAATATTCAACCCCTCATATACAGCATGTATCATGGGTTTAGAAACTTCCCTAATGGAAGAAAAGAATGAAGATTCTTATGAAATGCATATGAGTATTGTTGGTTTTTCCTTGCTTTCTTGACCAATGCATGTATTTAGCTTCTGCTTTATGGTGAAATCTCCCAATTCCTTTGTTATCCATAATTCTTAATTCTGTATTTAAGGGGATTTTTCTTGTCCACTGTCCTTAATGTTCAAATCTGAGATGTATATTGGGAGGACTCTGTTTTCTGTGAGTCAACCCAGCTTACACCAGCGTTTTAGTTGTTCTTGACTGTGAGAATGTAGTAGCCTGGGAATTCCTTTACAGTTACGAGTTTTGGCTTAGGGCTCCTGTTTCTTCATGTAACACTTAAACTTTTACATGTGTGTCCAGTCAATTCTCAGCTAACAACTCCAACCAAAATGCTTATTTAACCCTAGATTTCTGTATAGAAATCCAGTATCCTGGCCAAAGTACTCTGCGTTTGTTTATAGCTTGTATACTCAGTTTAATGATCTTGAAAGACCATGGACATACAGTCTCGGGGGGAAGTCCTTGTCTCTATTTATCACATATTAATTTCCTCTGGGCCGTTTTCATTTATTTGGCAAAGAATGCCAAATAGAGGGTACTCAGAGAAAAATAGATGTTAATTATGTTCCAATCTTATCTCCTGCTGTTTCCCCTGCTTTCCATGTTGGAGAGAAACCAGATTTTCAAGTTAAAGATTACTAAAAGCTACCCAAAAAGCTGAAAAATACCCAAGTAACCCCAGAATTGTGCTGTTCATTTTCACTGTGTCTGTAAGCTCAGTTCAGTTGTAAGCATTATAATTTGCTCAATTATTTTATGACCTCATAACAACTTTAACCAACTGCCTGTTTGGGAAAACAGTGTTTTCACTTCCCTCGTTTCTGTTTACTTTGATCAGTCAATGATTCCATGTAGATGTCATTTCTAGCAACTACTCTTGATACTGTTAGTGTCTTTCACTAATAAGTTAAAATTAATTTTTCTTTCCTGAATGCTAATATTATTCATCAAAAATACCACTTATAGAACCAGCTTATTAAATGAGTAAAGTTAATAGTCCCAATGACTATGCTTAATTTGAAGCTAATTTTATTATTAAATACACAGAGACACAGATATATAGATACACAAATCTATAGTATTTTATAAAAAGCACTTATGTGAAAATCAGGACTAATTCTCTTCAGTTTATAGTTTTCACATTGATAACATAGAGAATAAAATATTTTCTCTTGAAATCTTATTTTATTTTTCCAAGTTTATTCATTATTCTTTAAGGAAGGCTGCAAAAGACAGAATATTATTGTGTACATCTATACAACTATATACATGAATGCATTTTTCTCTAGTGACATGAAGATTTATGATGCACTCCAACAATTCTTGCCAGTAATCAAAAATAACCAGTAACAATTAACTTACTTTTTTCTTGTTGAATATCAAACCTTTCATAGTTAGAAATTAACTATTTTGAAAGAAAGTTTTTAGGCACATAAAGTGTTTTGTAGTATTCTTAATCTTGGGTGACTTCTGTACAATGTACTGTATCAGAAAAACAAAGAGAATAAAATGTTCTCAGAATATCAATACGTTTTAATGAAAACAAATAACTTGTTTTTTTTAAGTTTTAATGATTGTTCTTTGTATTTCAGAGAAAGAAAATAAAGAGAAATTTAATTAAGCTTTCTTGAGATCTTTGGAATGCATGAAATACACTTTGGAATAAAGCAAAACCATTGTTTTTTTAATTTAAAATTTAAAAATTTTTAAATTTAAAGAAATTTATGGTGGGAGATTTCACCATAAAGCAGAAGTTAAATACATGCATTGGTCAAGAAAGCAAAGAAAAACCAAAAATACTCTCATGCACTGCATACCTGAATTGCCAGAAACAGTGTGTGTTGCAAGGAAACCACAGTTTATTTTCACCAAGAGAACATTTGCCCTAGATTTCTCTCAGGTGTTCATTCATATGATTAGAAATGATGCTGTTTCACTGAAGCGGATTAACAAACATAAATAGCTAAAAACATTCATTATCTATTATAACCAATTTACATTGTAAATTGAGTAGTGTAAGTTAAGGATGAGTCGTTTACACTATTCTATATAACTTTCTAGAAATAATCATCAGAAAATATCATACCTAATTGCGTGGGGTTGTTGGTTTTAGGCACAAATTAAAAAAAGAAGAGAAATAATAATTTTAGTTGGTGTTTCTAAGCATAATTTCTCAATGATACAAAGGATGTAAAAGGTAAAGCTCAGGGTGACAATAAAAATGAAATTTAGTGTTAAAAATGTGTAATATTATCACTTGATCTGTAGCTGTCTCCCTCATGATCTTCCGGTAGATATCAAGTCTGCCATATGATACAGATGATACAGTCTGGCTGTTTCTTCACCCAAATCTCATCTTGAATTGTAATCCTCATAATCCTCATAATCCCCATGGGTCCAGGGAGAGACCAGGTAAAGATAATTGAATCATGGGGTTGGTTTCCTCCATGCTGTTCTTGTGATAGTGAGTTCTCCTGAGATCTTATGGTTTTATAGGGGTTGGTAATTCCTCCTGCATTCACTTTCCCTCCTACCACCTTGTGAAGAAGGTGCCTTGTTTCCTCTTCACCTTTGCCATGATTGCAAGTTTCCTGAGGCCTACTCAGCCGTGCTGAATTGTGAATTAATTTAACCTCTTTCCTCTAGGAATTACCCAGGCTTAGGCAGTTCTTGATAGCAGGGTGAGAACGAACTAATACAGTATACTTGCCAGAGTTAGTTTTAGGGAGCTGGAGATTTTTCTTCTTAAACAATTTTAAGTTGCTTGAGGTGGAAGGATAGAATATAATAGACCAGAGTGTGCTGAGAATTGCATAGGAGGATGATATGGATGATTTCAGAGACAGGAGAAACCTCTGTTTTTTGTTACACTTCCTATCCCCATAATTCACAGTGGTCAATAAGTGACTCAAAAGAGTGAAAAAAGAGTGATGAAGCTTTGGAGAACTTAGGAGTGTAGTTCTGCACTGAGAATCTCAAAAGACATTTGAGACTTAGAGAAAATAGGTTATATTCTTAAGGCCTTTGCAGATATGTTGGAAATAACTTGGCTCAAACTCCATCCAATAGGAAATCTGGACCACATTCAGTGATTTTTGAGAGGCTGGAGCAACCTAGAAGAGACTAAACTGAGCAAGTCAAAAAAAAAAAAAAAAAGGGCACAATCACTACGAATTCATTCCATTTCATTCTCATCCGTGAAAATTTAAATTAAGATTCTGTTTAAAGCTATAGCTCTGATTAAATCTTCCAACCTTTAATAGCTTGCCAGTGTTTCAAAAGAAGCTCCAGATATATGCAGCAATATGTGAATTAACTGGAGTCGTTAAATCCTCACGATTTTCATATAGATTAGCTAACAATGAAGTTGTCATTGTTTAACCAAGACCAGTTGGAAACTTAAGCCTCTGTGGGCCTTGATTGTGTCTCACTGGGTCATCTTGACTTATCACTAGCTTAGAGGATCCAGGAAACATTATTAAAGGAGATCTTACAAAATAATTTCACTCAAGCACTTTTGAGGGAAGAAATGGATTTGGATTAACAAACAAACCATAAAATGTCCTCTATTTTTCCCCTAAAACCAAAGCAGATTAGTTGTACAAAAAAGTCTGCCTATGGTATAAAAAAATACATTTGCCAAAATTTTATTTCAGGCATTAGTACGTGGTGCTAGTTTAAAATGCATTCTTGATAATCTCTGAAACTTGAATGTGAACAAAATGTTCTTGTTAAAGTCAGAGAAAAGTGAGGCCAGTGGAAATAAGAATGCAATTAAATAGAAAGACAGTAAAGGTATATGATGAATGATGCAGTCTTCTGTTTTGCCCGTCACTCATAATATTCAATAATAACTTGCACACATTCACAGAAATTTTGAAGTCAACAAGAAAAACTTTGAAAAAAGATATTTTTAGGAACAAAATATTTTCTGAGAAAAAATTTCTGAAAAAAATGATTTGTTTTAAATATCCCATTCAAAAATAGAGAAGACACATTGAGAAGGAATATAATTTTGAGCGAATTAGAGTTATATAAATTGCTGAAATCAAAGAGGTGATCAGAGGGTCTTGATGCTTTCCAAGATTATAAGTCAGGTGCTATCAAATCACAGAATTAGTAGTTTTCTATATGATATGAGGGCATCTTGACTGCAAAGAGGTAACATTTTGATGAAAATAATAGAACCTAAAGGACATTGTGCTAAGTTAAATAAGCCAAGAACAGAGAGATATACTGCATGATATCACTTACATGTGGAATCTTAGAAAGTTAAATTCATAGCAGTAGTGAGAAATTGGTGGTTACCAGGGGCTGTTGGGGAGGGTGGGTGGGAAAAGGGACAACATTGAACAAATGGTAAAAATTTTAGTTAAACAGGAGGAATACATTCTGGTGATGAATTGCACAGCATAGTGACTTCAGTTAATGAAAATGTATTGTATATTCCAACACAACTAAAAGAAAATTTTAAATGTTTTCACCACAAATAAATGATAAATTTTGAGGTGATAAGTATGCTAATTATCCTGATTTGGTTATTATTCCACAATGTATAGATGTATCCAAACACCACATTGTACTCCGTAAGTATAATTATTTGTCAAGTAAAAGTATAATACATGTTGTACATTATGTTGATACAAACATATTTGCAGATTTAGGTGATGTTTTCAGTTTGATGGAAATACAATTTAACAAATCACTTCCAGTGTGAAATGCTAAATAGGCAAAATAATATAGTTGTTGATGGAAGTCAAATATAAATATTCTTCCTGGGCTGTGAACCTGTAAGGTAAATGGAAAATTCTCACAGTAACTGAAGTTCTATAAGGCGATATCTCACAATGCATTCACAGTGAATTTACTCTAAGCACAAGGAAATGAGTAATTGTGCAAGAGTAAAACTTTGTGATGGAAATACTTTCAATAAAACTACTTCTGTAAGAAACATTTAGATTAAGAAAAAGAGCAAAATTACATCATTACTAAATTTGTCAGCGAGTTGATTATTAGAATCTATTAAAAATATATTTTCAGAGAAGTCAATGAAAGCAAAATGAATGAAGTTTATGGAAACCTATAGCTGTTGCTCTGAGGTTCATTCTAAGCCATTTTATGTCTAATGGTTGACTTTTAGGGAGGATGTCGTTAAATTGTTCTGCTGGTCTCTTTACCGGAAGTAAATGGATCAAGCCCAGAGTACTTCATATGAATTGAACAGTTCACAGGGTTTTGAGAAAGGACTTCTCATATTAGACCAAATTACATTCCATATACATACCTTGGGTTTGTTTGTTTCATATTGCATCCCTCTTTTTCTGTTAGGTGATGCCGCCAAATCAACCAATTCACAAACATTAATGACTTTAAAGAAAGACACACATTTATTTCATCATTCACATTCTATGTTGGCTAAGATTTGGCTGAAGATAGACTGCATGCCTCAGTTATTCTGGAACTCTGGTTGAAGGAGCAGCCCTTCCAAGATGAAATTGTCTCAAGATTCAGGGAAGAGAAAAAATTGTGGGACCAGATATTGATTTAGATTATTTCTGCTCAGACATGGCAGACGTCACTTGAGGTTTGCATTTAATTTATCTAAAGGTCAATGACACAACAATTATAATTCTATCAGGGAAGAGAGAAAATGAGAGATCATCAAATCTACCGATGAAGTTTAAAAAATTGTTATCATCTGTGCTTAATGTCCTAAGATTAACCACACATACATATTACATGAGAGACTAAAGTGCCTATCTTCATTAAAGTGATCAGAGAAATATATTTTCAAGTACTATTTGTACATATGTATGTATTTTAACAGCTAGGCATCTCATTTTAACTATGTACATATTTTCTAGAAATGTAAGCAATTTTGCCGTGAGCATCCTTATTTGAATCCACAGTGCATCTAATATATCAGTACATACCCAGTGGTGGTATTACTGAATCATAGGGCGCTCATTTTAAATTTTGATAGATATTACCAAAGTATAGTTCAAATATGTCATACCAATTTAAATACCAACAATAGATGAGAATCACAGTTATCCCAGACTGTTGTCAACTTTGGGTTTTGAAAAATTAGGTCTTACTCTAGTTTACTTTGCATGTATTTTGCTATTTGTGAGATTGAGTTTCTTTTACACAGTTATTGTACTGTGTGTTTCTTTATAGAATTTTTATTGGATTCAGATACTTAAGTATATTTTGAGCATCATAAATTATTAGAGAGTTGAACTACAGATTCAATATAAACCAAGTGGCCTATTTATCTTAGGATATTGAAAGCATCTTTGCCCTTCTATATATATTATTTATTGAATTAACCAAAATAACCAAAAATATTGAATGACTTCTTTCCATAAATGCACTGGTCCACATAAACAAAGAACATATATATTAGATTTGGGTACAGGGTATGAAGAAGTCTTTAGAAGACAAAAGACATTGTGCTCAAATTATTAGTCCAATGTTTGTAGAAAACTCACTGTTTCTAATTAATGCATTAAAAGTGTATTGTGTCATCAGTTGTCTAGGAAAGTATCTTAAGAAGGAGGTTACAGAAACTGCCTTCATAAGATGGTAGATTTAGATATATGAGTCAACTTTTATATATGTATTATATATTATGATATGAATAAAACATATTTATACCACAGGAATTACTTAATAATGCTCAAATATTTCAATTTATTTGAATAATATATTACCATTTATTGATATGTACAATTTACATTTTTAAAACAACATTTACTAAGCAACAAGGCCAGCAGACCTCACTAGGACACCTAAACATGCAGGCAGAATACAAGAAGGAACAGTCGAAGTGACACAAGAGGTATTAATTATAGGTTAGCCTACCTAGGAGGCAGAATAGAAATTAGTTATTTGAGTGAGGCTTGAACATGGAATTTCTATAAGTGAAATATTAGGGAAAAATCTCCAAATATAGAAAATGCCATGAAAACACAGGTAGACATAAAAACCGTTTTTAGAAAATGTCTGAATAATGCATTAAGAGATTAAAAAGCAAAGACTTTAAGATGCTTTCTTTTGTTATTATTAATTGACACATAATAATTGTTCCTATCTATGGGGTGCAGTGTGATGTTTTGATACATGAGTTTACATTGTGTAATGATCAAATTAGGGTAATTAGTGTGTCCCTTACCTCAAACATTTATCATTTCTTGGAGGTGAGAGTATTTACATCATCCCTTCTAGCTATCTGAAAATTGTTAATGGGTCAACCTACATGCAATAAGTTACTAGAACAAATTTCTTTTATTTAATTGTAACTTTGAACCCAATAACTAGGTACTCTTCACCTACCACCCCAACCCTTCCTTGACTCTGGTAACTATTTTTATCCTACTATCTCCATGAGATCAACTGTTTTAGCTCTCACGTATGAGTGAGATCATGGAGTATTTGTCTTTCTGTGCCTGGCTTATTAACATATTTTCTAGGTTCCTATCTGTTGTCACAAACGACACAATTTTATTATTTTTCATAGCTAAATGGTATTTTATTATGTACATATAACGTGTTTTCTTTATCCATATAACCATTGAGGAACACAAGCAGATTTCATGCCTTAGCTATTGTGAACAATACTACAATTAACATGGGAGTGCAATAATCTTTTACACACAGATTTTAAAAATATATACCCAGTAGTAAGATTGCTGGATCATGTTATAGTTATATTTTTTTTGAGATATTTCCATAGTATTGCTCATAATGGGCGTACTAATTTACAACCCTACAAAAGGGAATAAGATTTTCCCTTTCTCTGCGTCCTCACTAGTGTTTGTTATGTTTTGTCTTTTTGATAATATCCATTCTAAATGAAGGAGGTGACATCATGGTTTGGATTTGCATTCTCCTGTCCACTAGTGATGTTGAACATGTTTTTCACATTTGTCTTCTTTTGAGAAATGTTGGTTCAGGTATTTTGCTGACTTATGGAAAAACAGTCTTGAAAGATAATCTGGTTAATATTAAGTCTTGGGAGCTGAGGTATTTATATGACTTGGTGAGAAAACAATGCCACCATGTATTAGATCATATGATAAGATATGAACATTGTGATACAATTTTATATGTTCAAGGAGTAGCATGGTGAAAGATTGGGCGATTGACTGGACATGAAGTGGAGGTAAGAAACGTAATGCCAAGGTTATAGAAAGTAAGTAATTAGGGAACTGGCAGGAAGCATGATTTGGAAAGAGACTGGAAGGAAAGAGGCAATTGTGAATTATTGTAAGGTTACAATCCAGAAAATAGCAATGCACTAGGTATGCATGTAGTGCAAAAGGGCTAAACAAAAGATTAATATGAGGCTTTGGGAATTAAGTGCCTGAGAGGATATTGTCAACTTTAATAGAATAAAAAGTCAAAAGGGATCGTTGATTTGGAGTTGGACAGATAAATTAATATATGATGTTTGTTTTTATACATTTTGACTCAGACAAATTAACTAAGAAGGTTTTCTCTTACAAATTCTTGTCACAGCCTCTGAGAGGTCAGAATTACAGAGAAACCTTTCTTCTCCTCAAGTTCAATTATCAGAATTGAAAACAAATTTGAACAGTGGAAGAAAGCGATCCTAGAATTGAAAGTGCTCTCTAAAATCTATCTCAGGAAGGCATCTTAAATGGCATTTGTTATGTCCGTGCTATCCTAAAAAGAAATCAGGTACATTTCACATTTGCAATACCTTCATGTGAAATAAATTACAAGTATATGTATAGAAAAATCAGCAAACAATTGCAAATATGTTTTGACTGATACAGTGACAGCATGCAATATATTAAAGTTACTGTAAAATACACAAAGGCACTTTCTTTTTATACACACAAGTGTGGATAATAACATGGACTTCATCCATCATATCATATTATTGTTGTTTTCTAGTATCCTTAATGTACTATTAATGCAATATGGGAAGTTTAGTCTCCATTCATCAAGTTGTATTAGTATTGTTCCATGTTATTATTGTATTAAGTTAATATGATACAGTTCTTAATATAACATCATCAAAGTCCGTACTGAACAGTAGCATTACTATTAGGAAATTTTCAAGTGCATTTCCACACTACTTGTGAATCTTTTATGTGCCAAGATGTAATAAGAGGCTCAGAAATATCTGTTGAGACTGCAAGAATATCCATGAGGGAACATTATGAATGTATTATTTTTTGTGTCTGCATGCATTCCCATGAAGGCATGTCCCACATGAGCCAGAAAATCCACTTTAAGAGTAAACAACATTTTCTACCCCAATTCTCATATAGGAAGAAATAACTTTATATTATAAAAGATGTAGGTTGTACATTAATCCTTTTAACGTCTGTTTGGTTTTGGTGCCTATTTACCATGTAGGAAATTATAATTCATTCCAAAAGATAAGATATGCAAACATCAAGTAGTTAACTAGACACTCAGTTATCAAAATATTAGTGCTAATTATTTGAAAGACAAACAATCTCAGACACAGTTGGAGTTACAAAAACATGAACTTAATACCCAGGGGCCTATAATTTTATAGATATCTGAATAAGACCCAATATAATGCAGGATGTGACTCATGCTTTAGAAATCTAAAGAAGTATTTTTGCAGATGAAAAATGAGAAGTCACATGAAAGAACGGGATGGGTAGGATGACACAGGAGGAAGAGTTAAGAATAATTGCGGTGCTTTCAGTTTATGGTAAAGACACTAGCTTATTTCTAAATAGAAATTAAAGGGGAATAGGAAATATAGAACTAGATTATAGTTTTTGAAACTAATCCTATGGAAATCTGTGAAGCTATTTGAAGATTATTAGTATAATATAGAGTATATAAATGATTATCTTAGGTTGACAAATATGTCAATGTTCTTGCAAGTAGGAAAAAATACATAAGAAGTTAGGAGCAGAAGAACAATTGATAAGACTCTAGGCGAGAGGAAGTAACAGGGTGGGAATATAAATAATGGTTATTTTGGAAAAATGATTCATATATTTAAGAGCTAGGAGACCTTTCCAAAATTATGTATTTTGAACTTCTCTGTTTATATCCAAAGTAATGTATTGAATATTACCAGAATTTGACACTATTTGTATATTGCTAATAAAAAACACAAAACACTGATTATATATATATATATATATATATATATATATATGGCAAAAAGTCTGAAAAGAAAGAAATAATGGTTAAAGAAAAGAGCATGAATTCTCCTCTGGAATATTGATAGAGTCATATTATGCTGACAAGATGAAAACAAATGTATGAGATAAACTATGGTTGTGAACATGGAATTTTGAATCCATTGACAACTGTAGTCCTAAGCTGGCATCAACTCAATATAAAGAGAGCATTAAAAAGTAAGAGCAGGTCAAGGACGCTTGCCTGCCATTTCTGGTTTAGCAATAACATAATTTCTGGCACGAAATAGAAATCAAACAAAAAGACAGGGCTCTGTAAATTATGTATTTAACATGTAGAGTCAACACAGAGGTTTTTCTAAACCAGGTACATAATGTGTGAGACCCAGTTTCAGTCACAAAACTGGAAAGCTCCTGTAGCAGAGAAAAATCATCACATTTTATTTTCACCATTTTCAATATTGAACTGAACAGAAAAGAACAAAAAAAGAAAAAAAAATCCCTGTGTATAGCCCCCATTTCTTTTAGCAGAAAAGATTTTTTTTTCTTGCATTTTGACACTTATTTAGATCAAGACTTTATGTGAAATAGTTTTTTTTTTTTCCTTACATAGTCCACTGGGTAGAACACCTTTTCTAATGTCAGAAAACATGATATATCTAATCAGTTCTGCCTTCTGAAAAACATGTTCATTCAGGTAGTAGTAGAATTCCATCTGGTTGAATGCATTTGGGGAGTAGATGGTTTTCTGCACAGCTGATTCAGACAGAGCCCTCACAAGATGACTAAAGTGGTTACAAGAGAAATTTATTTATATCTCTATTGTCACTTAAAACTGGAAATATTACTCTGGAAGCAAAGGGCTAAGAATCAACCTATTTTTCTAGCATCTCTGGTATGTATGTGCATATATATAGGTATATGTGTACATATCAAAAATGTTAAAATAGAGATTTCCCAGAGAGTTTGTAAATGTGAACTTTTGAGCTATTGAGGGAACGATCCACTACATCTTTATTGTTCATACTTGAGAGTCATCTTGGAGGTGTAACTACATCCTAGCCTTGAGGTTTGCCTTAGAATCTCATATTAATTAAATTGTTATATTCTCTTTACTTTTGAAAATTAGGGGCATATGAAGATGGTATTAATCATCCAGCTTCTTGTATAAAACATTTTTTTCTGAATGTAACTTGTTATTGAATGTGAATTCATCATGTGCGTGTGCATGTGTGTGTGCATTCATGTATATGTATACGTGTGTACTTTAAGGATATGGTTTATTCCACCAGGAATACTGTGCACACTTTTTCTATCTGATATTGGCCTCTTCTTTTACTATCTTTTAACCAATTTTCATGATCCCTTCTCTGTTGAATTCCTTTTTTTATTCTTTTGCGTACTTTGCGACCAATGCTCCAAAATGTTGAACAGTGGCTTTTTTTGGTTCATAATTTCCAAACACATACATGCATGCACTGAAACACCTATGTTCCAAATGCAAGCTCTTGCTAGTCAACGTTCACAATGCATTCATTACAGTTTTTTCTAAAACAAATATTGCATGCTTATCTTTATCTTTTCTTTCCCCCCTTTGTCTAAGTCTATAATACTCAGACAAGTTCGTTGGTTTTTTTTTCCTTTATGCTGTCATGAGAATTATCAAGTCCTATATTTCTGTCAAATTATCTCATTTCATTAAAACTAAAATGTAACTCAACTTGATATGGATATTGCATTCCCATATGTATTTTGTTGGGGCAAAGGAAACAATCAACAAAATGAAAGGCAGCTAATATTTGTGGATTGGAAGAGAATATTTGTAAACCATATCTCAGATAATGGGTTAATTACTACAATATATAAGAAACTCAACGAACTCAATACCAAACACACACACACACACACACACTTGAAAAAGTGGGCAAAGGACCTTAATAGACATTTCTTCAAAGAAGACATAAAAATAATCAACAGATATATTACTATAAAAAGATTCTCAATATCACTGATAATTAGGAAAATGCGAATAAAATCCACAATAAAATATCGCTTCACACCTATTGTGATGGCCATTATCAGCAAGACAAGAGGTAACAAGTGTTAGTGAAGATGTGGAAAATGAAAATGAAAATTGTTCCTGCCGTTATGTAAATCAATATGGAGATTTCTCAGAAAATTAAAAATATAACTTCCATAGACCCAGCAATCCTTCTGGGTATGTGCCCAAAGGAAATGAACTTAGCACCATGCAGAGCTATCTGCATCCCCATATGCATTGCAGTGTTATTCAAAATAGCCAAGACATAGAATCAATCTAAATGGTCATCAAAGGATAAATGGATAAAGAGAAAGTGGCAATTGTCTATACAATGGAATGTTGTTTTGTCTTAAAAACAAAGGATATCTGTCACTTATGACAGCACAGATGAACCTAGAGGACATTATGCTAAGTGAAATAGGCCAAACACGGTGAAAGGAAAGTGATCTGACTTATATGTATAATTAAAAATTAATTTTTTGTTTTGAAAACAAAAAACTTAAATAGGTAGAAACAGAATAGAACAGTAGTCATGAGGGGTTAGAAAGTTGGCAGAAATGGGGAGACATTCATTAAATGGTACAAATAGTACTGTTACATAGAATGGAGAAGTATAGGGACCTAATGTGCAGCATAGGGACTATGCTTAATATCCTACCCTGGAAATTTGCCAACAAAGTTTTGTAGGTACTTGTACCACACACAAAAAGTTAACCGTGTGAGCTGTTTATTTGTTTCACTGTAGTAATTATTTCACTATGTGTATGTATAGCAAAGCATTATGCTATGCATCTTAAATATATGTCTAAAATTTTAAAATTTGGATTGATTTTATATACATTTTATACACTTTAAAGGCATTTCAAAATTGATGTAACTGCAATATTTAGATAGTGAAACTGCTATAAAAACAGTTCGGCAATTCCTCAACAAGTTAAACATAGAATTGTTATATGGCTCAGCAATTCCTTTTTACATATGTAACCAAAAATTATAAACAGGTACTCAAACAGATGTATGTATTCTAATGTTCACATTAACATTCTTAATAATAATCTAAGGCAGAAACAGCCTACACAACCGTTAGCAGATGAATAAACAAAATGTAGTAATATACCTGCAATGAACTATTATTTGTGAACTATTATTTATAATGAAGTTCTTAAACATTGAACAACCCTAGATGAACCTTGAAAACATTATGCTAAATGAAATAAACCAGACTCAAAATACAAATATTGTCTGATTCCTTTCATGGGCAAATTCATGGAGACAGGAAGCAGTCTAGAGAGCTACAATTAAGGGGAATGGAGAGAGATTGCATAAAGAGTACCAAGTTTCTTAATGAGGTAGTGAAAAATTCTGGAAACATTGATTGGATAGTGATGATGGTTTTCAACATTGTGAATATAATCAATGCCATTGAAATATACAATTGGTAAAATGGGAAATGCTATCCTATATATATCTTACCACAATCATACATGCAATGTAAATAATAAAAAAGTTAATAGAATCTTTTAAATTAAAATTTCAATCAATTTTTATTAAACATTTCAACTAACTAAATATAGTCAGCAAAATTAATTCTAAAAAGACTAACTTACGTTGTTGCTGCTACTATTTCTTATTTAATTAGGAATGGTCACAGAAAATCAACTTGCAGTCGCTACAAATAGATTTAAGTGTGCTGTCTCCAACCCCACACCTCCATCAGACTCCAGTTGTGATCAGCTCACTTGCATGAGGTTCAATAAACTTTGAATGTATAAAACAAACTTCACTTGGTGGAGTAGTCATAATCACTATGCCTAAAAAAAGTTAGAATATTATTAAACAATAGGAATCATAGAAAGGACAACTGCCACTGATTAGCAGTTAAAAAAGAAAGATTACAATCACCCCAAAGTATATATCCACTAAATAAGAAGAAAAATGTTAGCCAGGTTAGTCAGTCCCAGCTACTTGGGAGAATAACTTTAGCTCAGGCATTTGAAGCTGTAGATAGCTACCAGACTTCAGCCAGGCAACATGGTGAGACCTTGTATTATAAAATATAAACAAATAAGAAGTCAGGGAAATAGTGCTTAAAGTACTTATTCTATTCTTACTAAGGGTATCTGTATGCTGAGATACCATTTGTTGGAGAACTGCAGGTGCCGGACATGAAGAGCTGCAAATTCGAAGTCCCTGTTGCTGAAATAGGATCACATTCCCCTGAGCAGCCACTGCAGTTTGTGAATACACCCGGATCCACATCACTTCGGATGGATTATTATCCACAGTGCAGAGAAGAAACAACAGTATGGGACGGATTAACTCTTTGTTTTCTCTCTAATTGCATATAGAAGCTGTACTGGTCCTCACTCCTTTGATACATAATGGCCTAGAGTTCCTGGAAACTTGTGTGAAACAATGGAAATCAAGAGGGTTAGAAGACCTGTGACAAGAAGGGCTTCTGTATGTGAGCAATTATTTATGGAAAAACAATGAATGAGACCCATTTGTGTCATATCCTAAAGCTCTTCATAACATGTGCTGAAGTGTGACACTTTAGGAAGATTATAAGAAATATCCAATTCTCATTTTTTTCTTGGGGCAGGCAGGACTATAGGAAGGCCTGTATTGAAAAACATTCACATTACAAATACAAGCTTCTTTATTCAGATCAATAACTGTAGCTAGTGACTTACACTACGTTGTTCATCATTTAGTGTTATTTAGGTTTCATAATTTTTTTGCAAGTAACTCTAAACCCAATTATATACAATATATGTCATAATCTGTATCTTATGTGTTTGGATGTATTTTGAACCTATTAACTTTTGACATCTCTATCATAAAGAGTGCAATATTAATAATTTTATCTCTAGTACATGCAAAGCAGAAGCTTTGGATTGGATTATTTTTTAATATAAAATATGTGACTACTCTTGATTTTTACTTTTGCTTCAATTTTAGCAGAAATACTTTAGCAGAATTGAACTCTCTAATTGCATGACCGAGTTGCCTATTCCTATGTGCCAGAATGACAGTCTTTGCACTTCTTATAAGAAGGTAGAAACTTCTGCCTAATCTCAGCATTATTGTTAGTATGTGTTCATGTAAGATGGAAAGAGATATGATGATTTTGTGTGTGTTTTTGTGTCTATGTTTGTTTGTGTGTGTATATATATATATTTCAATATATATACAAACACACAAGCATAGAGACAGATTAAAATATAAAAGTTGAAGAAAATGTATACAATATTTTGTCTTTTTGTCTTAAATGCTAGTGATTAACTAAATAATTATTGTGATTTTCTGGTAATGGTAGTGTCTACATAATGCCAAATGATATAGCTTATATTTACTCTCACATTAAGAAAGGCGCAAATTCTTAGATTTATTTCATGATACAGTTCTGTTGAAAACGATCTCTTAACAATACATCTCCTTCTATCACATACAGGACTATTTCAAATTTTTATTTATAATATTTTACCTTACTTAATTGTTGTGTTTTATGAAGTAGGGACATTTTAAATCCAAGATGAGTGGTAAATTTTTGCAACAGCAAGTAGATAAACCATACCCAGGTTAAGATGTAATTGTAAAATGATGACATAATGCTTTCAGGTTAAGTGTTTACGTGCTGCAGCTCAAGAAGAAGCAAATTTAAATTGCCTATTAGTAAAGTTATGAAGGATAAACTTAAATAAATCTTTAGATTCATGCTAACACCATGAATATTCAATTGGTCAAGTCAAAGAGCTACTGTATTCTAAGTTAGTTTTCTTACTTATATTTAATTGATGTTCCATATACTCTTGTTCTGTTCCAAAACTACCTGACTTTTCTGTAGAAATTGCTGCTATTCTACATTATTTTCCTGTTGCAGAAGGGTAGAAATAAGGCAGATTAATATGTTCATTAATTTGTTCAATAGTAAAATAGCAAAAAACAGTACTGCTTATATGTAGTTTATATGTCTTTTGGGGTGAGAGAGAAACCTCAAGAGAGAAACAGAATAAATAGGTATAAAATATATCAAATGATGATAAGGAGTACAAAGAAAGTAAAGTAGGTTAAATATAAGTTGTGATACAACTGGAAAAAAGGAAAAAATCTCGGTTTTGTATAGCAAAGTCATAAAATAATTCAAAATAGATTTGAAGTGGAGCCGTAAATCATCAACACATTTGCTTTGCTTGATTTTTTGGATATGATAATTATTTTATAGTTTCTTCATCTAAGAAGAAAAAGCTTGACTTCAGTTACAACAAAAAAAGTATAGAAAACAGTGGCTCTCAGTTATGAGATTAAGTGATTTTAGTATGAACCCCATCACTCTGAGCAGCTGGCATAATAGAATGGCGAGGTGGCCTATTGAAGACTCAGTGACGACACTTGATGTTGATAGAAACTTGGTCAGAGCTGTCTGCTAAGGTGACGTATATGTTTTCACCTTGTGACCTATATGTAGTGCCATTTTTTCTGTAGACAGAACACTTGGCTCTGCAAATCAAACAATGGAAGAGAGGGCATAACTGTTTTCATTATAGTAAATGCTTACTTCTCATTTGCAAAATTTTTCTTTTATCTTTGGGATTTGTGGGTCTAGATGTCATAGTAATCAAAGGAGAAATGCTATGTCAGGGGATCCAAAACAGTTCAATTGCACCCGAAGCTGAAACTGTGAACCTGGCCACTTTGGGCTCCACATACCGTGCTATCAAAAGTAAGCATGTGAGGGATGGCTGCACAAATGGGGGTGACTGACTGTGATTATCTGGAAATATAATGTTGGCATTTTGAGTATATCTGTAAGCTGAGGTGTTCACTTGATTCCTATGAGCATTGGTAAATACTACTAAAAGACAACAGCAAGTCAATTTAGGTAGAACCACAGATGAACTCGTCTCTTCAGGAGCAGGAGTTTGGAGTTAATGTGCCAGAAAATAAAGTATTGTCAGCTGAGGAGCTTGCTGTAGCCAAAGAAAACACTGATTAGACAGGGACAGAAGTTATACAGACCAGCTATAAAGAAGATAACTACAGAAATACATGTATATATTTAATTTCTCTCTTTAAACACACACATATATGCATCTATATATACAAATATATATGTATTGATAGAGAGATTGATGATAGTGTATTTAAGAAATTTTGTATACTTTTTATTTTAACTAGAGTTTCTAATAACTTTCCTCTACTCTTCTGTAAAGTACTGCTGGCGATTAAACTTACAACTCGGTCTTTAAGTTGCTGGATATCCAAAAGACACCTTGTAAATGAGATAGAAGAAAATAAAGAGTACTCAATGAGGGGTACAGGGACTTAGGAGAGTGCAACCTTTGCTTGTTGAGATGGAGTCTTGCTCTTTCTCCCAGGCTGGAGTGTAGTGGTGCTATCTGTGCTCACTGCAACCTCCCATCTCCCGTGTTCAAGTGATTCTCGTGCCTCAGCCTCCTGAGTAGCTGGGACTACAGGCACATGCCACCATGCCTGGTTAATTTTTGTATTTTTAGTCGAGATGGGGTTTTCCCATGTTGGCAAGGCTGGTTTTAATGTGCCCACCTCAACCTCCCAGAGTGCTGGGATGATAGGCATGAGTCCTGTGCCTGGCCAACTTTTGCTTTTTGAAGAAAACTTATGTCATGTTTGACAGAAACAAAACGCAGTTTTTAATTGTTCAGTAGCTGAAATTGTGTTAAAAGTTCATATATGGATGCTGAATTGACAAAGGAATGAATTATGCTGGGCTTTTTGTGGTTACCCAAGCCTGTCCAATACCCCTATTTAGAGTCTCCTTGGATGGCCAAGGAAAATTAGGAAGAATCTTTCTCAGTATCAGATTTCCATCGTAGGTGTAGATAAGATTCTGCCAATGAGAGGATTTCCCATGAGACTTAGAAAACAGAAGAAACAGAGAAGATATTATTACCTGAACTCATTGCAAGCACCACCACACTTGCACGTACCAAGTCACTCTTACCAGCTTTGATGCTGAAAGCTGTTAGGGGTGGTACTATCTAACCACCAGCACTCAATCCCCAGCACTAACTAAAATTCTAGAGTTTCGCATAAGCATCTTACTGAGTGCCTAAAATAGCGAGCTCCTATTTATAATATTGTCCTTTATTTTCATTCAAAGACATTCTAATAGTGTATAATAAGTCTTCAATTATCTTCACTGAGACAGTGTCCACTTGGAATTCTTATAGTGGTTTTCATTTTTCTTACCAAATCTCAACTGAAGCATCTGTGGAGAGCATTCCAAGCAGGGGAAATTGCTACCCACACCACCCTGCAGAAGGAGAATGCATCGATTAAGGTCCTGTTGCATTTTCTTTTCACCGGGCCTTAAATGAACTTTAACTATCGCAGCTTCTTTGAAGGTATTTGATAACATATTCCCTCAGGCAGAGTTCTTAAATGATGTTTGCTAGATTCTGACAGTGGAAACTGTAGAATAATTCTATGCCTCATATAAAATAATTCTGTTTTAGCCAGACCAGGTACCTGCAGTATCAGAACCATTTTCCTTGACACAAATAAGCTACTTCTCATGTTCCAGTGTGATGACCACGCCCCTTGATTCTAGTTAATACATGACTCCTTTTAGACTTAAATGAGTCAACTGGACTGAAATTTTGTAGTTTTATAAGATGACACCCAGAGCATATTTATTGGTATTCTCAGTAGATAAATTGTGCTTATTGGATTGTTCCAGCACACTAACGACTACTCTGATTGCATTAAAAATGATGCTATTGTCATTACATCCAATGGGATTATTTGTCCATATCTGCATTCCAACCCAAATAATTGTGTTAAAGGAAATTTATTGATTTAAAACTGAAGATACCCAGAAACACCCCTTAGTCATATAATTGCAAATAATTTCAATGACTTGTTACTGGTGTTGTCAACTGTAGATGAGTAGATAGTGAAGGCATCTACATAGCAAACCACTTTCCTAATTTGTGGAATATTATTTCAGAACTCTCTATGAGCTTTACAAAAATTAAGACATCAGCAGAATCTAAATAGTAGTTGAGAGGTTTACCTCAGTGTCAGGGAATTCAGGATTCATAAGATTATGTGTCCTTGTCAACAATTAGTGTAGACTTTATTGTTCATTCATCATGATGCAGAAGCCATCTATACTATGCTCTCTTATTGAATGTAATGTTTGTTTTATAATGATTGTATAAAAATTTCTGCTTTTATACTCACCAGGGATCCAGTACAAGGTAGTTAATATTTTACTGCACTTAAGTGTTAAAGGCTTTATTTCATAAAGAAAATAAAAGATAATTCCTAATAATCAACATTTTCTCTACCAATTAATGCCTCACATAGCTTACTCTTGTACATACATTAAATTGAATTTGAAGCCATTGACTACCAGAATTTTTTTTTTTTTTTTGAGACGGAGTCTCACTTTATCACCAAGGCTGGAGTGCACAATGGTGCAATCTCAGCCTGCTGCAACCTCTGCCTTGAGATTTCAAGTGATTCTCCTGCCTCAGCCTCCCAAGTGGCTGGGATTACAGGCACGCACCACCACATCCAGCCAATTTTTGTATTTTTAGTAGAGATGGGGTTTCACCATGTTGGCCAGGCTGGTCTTGAACTCTTGACCTTGTGATCTGCCCGCATTGGCCTCCCAAAGTGCTGAGATTACAGGCATGAGCCACTGCGCCCAGCCCAAGGACCAGAGAGATTTTAATTTATATCCTGAGCTGGTTTGCTCAGACTAGAGCTCCCAAGGGGTTGATAGGACAGAAGAGACGGTTCTGTGCCCAGTTACAAGAAATCAACCTAAAGCATGTCCATGCTGTTGAGAATTTTGACCTACAATTGTAGTCCGGTTTTCAAATATGTGCTTTTACTAGAATTATTATACCATTTCTCTATTAACTATTTGATGGTGAATATTATTTATTCTGGTGCATGCTGAGTCCCGCACTGCACAAGGGTTTAAAGACCTAAGAGGGAACGGTGGGGGATGAAGAAAAACACAAAGACAGACATAGAGAAAAGTGGGGCCCGGTGGTCCGGGAAAGTGAAAATATCAGTTTCTCCAGCCCCATCCTGCCTCAGAGTACTTTATTTTATGTATTCACAAAGCACATAGCAGAGGGAGGGTGCGGTTACCCAGACAGCCTGTGGTTATAATTCTCATACTTCAGTTAACATACCTCAGCTAACAACTGTCTTGCAGCAATGTCAGTGAAAGCTGGCTATCTTTCGCTAGGTCCAGCTGCTCTTCTCTGAGACATACACATTGCCCTATTACAGTTTCGCTTCTCCGGAATTGACCCAAAGTTCACAGCAGCCTTGCTGCTGATCCCCCCAGAGGGGGCAGGCTACTCTGGCTCGCTACAATTTATGACATACCTTCTAGTGTCCAATGACACAATATTCTCATCTGTCTATAATTGCCCATTCCTATTTTCTACTACTACTTACAGGCAGTCTGGAGTCCAGACAATGAATTACCACATAAAAGTTTGGATTTCCCATGTCTTCAGTTATGCTAATTTCACTCCAATACCCACAATAGCTTTTTCTGTTTAATTTCTGCCTGTTGAACTTCACTCATCTCTTAGATTATTCAAATTTTACATTCTTTGGTCAAATAAATCTTTGCATTTCTCTGTCTTCTTAATTGGTTGAACACTCACAATACTCTTAACATATCTTGCGATGTGTTATTTGTTCAAAATTGATACCACTGCTAGTGGATTATAAACTACATCTAAATATGAGGGTTGTGTTTTATATATATGTGCTTTATAGTGTACTAGTGTATATTATTATTTTTTATTATTTTACTTTTTAAATTGACAGATAAAATTTTATAATTTATTGTGGACAGCATAATGTTTTGAAGTATATACACATCATAATTGACTAAATCTAACTAATTAACATATACATTACCTCACATAGTTATTTTTGTGGTGAGAACACTTAATAGCCACCCTCTTTGCATTTTTCAAGAATATGATATATTATTACCTACTATAATCTCCATGTTGTACAATAGAGAGCCCAGATGTAAATCCATCAATTACAGCCAACTGTTTTTTGTTAAAGGAGCTAAGAACACACAACAGAGAAAGGACAGACTCTTCGATAAATGGTGGAGGAAAAAACTGGATATCCACATGAAGAAGAATGAGACTAGACTCTCTCACACCATGTTACGTGAAACAGCTCGAAATAAGATTAAAGACTTGAACATACATTATTCTTGCATTAGGTCCACTCTAGCAACATAAATTGCAGGATCTAGAGCAAAATAAAAATTCAGGACCAAAGTTAGGGCCAGGAAGTCAATGTCTTCTGCTCATTGCCCTAGCCCAGAACAGACACAGGAAATTACGGGATTGCAATCTTCACACCAAAACTCTCAGGATCTGCATGAGGGTCGGATGAGGACCCCATAAAGTAGCCTCTGTGAATGTGCTGTGTCATGGCTATCCTGGAATGAGGACAAGCAATACCTTTTCTTCCTCTACCAGAGCATGCATGGGACCCAATTCTGCTTTACATCCAAACCCCCACTAAGGGTAGAGGATAATGACAGAACATCAGTTATCTGACCCCAGGTGACCTAGTTACCTCCCTGGGCAAAGGCAGGTAGAGGTAGTAATGGGGCTCAAACAGTTAAAGGGAGGCCAGCTGGGACTTGGGAGTAGAAGCCATGAAGCAGGTAGCCAAAATTCACCTGCGAGACCACAGAAGGAAATATGCTTCTGAGGTCCTAGGATTCAAGCTCCAGAATAACTAAATTGAGCTATCACTCTCTAAGACTGTAAACAAAAGTTCAATTGTAATTTCAAAGTTTGCCAACCCAGATTTATTTTCATCCATTTATATCAGCATTTAAGATCATCTACTGGTAAAGTTATGATAATATTTCTAGGTAATATTTTCAGTTAATCATCTATTCATGATCTACTGGCCCCAATACATCTGAAGTAATTGTAAATGATCCTTATGCAACACTCAAGTTCAAAATAATTGTTAAAATATGCATTCATCTCATCAAGTGCAAATATTTTTGCATTTCAATAACTGCATTATATATTTTGTTAAGGATTCAAATAAGGTGAAGTCCCAAGCATTATTTACTTCATATCAACTACAGGGTCAGTTTCAGAGCAGTCGTCTGTGTGGTCACCCAGGGCCTGGCACTCAGAAAAGGCTTTTGCTTTGAGTTTAATGCTCTCAGTCACTGTTTTGAGTTTTGTAGGTAAGATTTGATGGGACAATGTGCATTTTCTGGAGCTTAGTTCTAAATAAAACAATATTTTTTTCAAATATTTTCGACAATGTATGATGAAATAAATTCATAACATGCGAAGAAGTAAATATAGACTTAGCTGTAAAGAGTTCAAAAATTAGGTTTTCTTCAAATATACTCTAACTTGATGATAATGAGTAAATTTAATGTATAGTTGTGAATTATATTGATATATAATGTTTTCACATCACCTCCTAGCCTTTCCACTCTGTCCATTCTTTCTACATAAAGAGCTTTGCTCTTACTAACAGAATGACTGGGTATCAACAACTACAGGATATGTTTGCGACCATGACAATCATGTCTGTCATTGCTTATCTGAACAGACACAGCAGTTATACATATCAAGAAGTATAAATAGCGGTACAGAATTTGTATTATATATAAATACATTTTACTTATGTCATAAAAATTATACTGAAAATGTATTATTAAATGCAGATAAGATTTTCCAGAGAGTTAAATTTGACTCTATATATTACATCTACCTCATTGCCTAATTGGCTCAAAGAGAATAAATATAGTTCATGTAGCCTTTTGCTCTATACTAATTTCAAAGTACTGTAAAACCACTGGTAGTAATGTTGTGTTATATACTTCTTATGCTCCGATATATTTGTCCCTTTGTGTGAAACTTTATTTTATGGTTGAATGAATATGCTTCAGTTATATTTTATAATTTATATCTATTAAAACTCCATGGGTTTAATATTTTGATATTTCACTCTAATCAAAACTTTATTTTGAGTAACTTACCTATTTTTAAGAAATAATATTTAAACTTTAAAATGATTAAACTTATTATTTGGGATTGTTTTAAAATAAAACATGTCATAGTTATTAGGAATATGGAATTTAAGAATTTTTGAGAAAGAAAACTATGTTGTATATAAATTTAAACTTTTGTCATTGTTAGCTAATTGTTATTTTTTTCTAAGAATAGTTAATCAGAAAAATCAATAGTCTGAATATAATCATGTATAGGAATCCAATCCCAATTAATACACCAATTCAATTATTCATTTTAAAAAATAAACATGTTGTGTACTATATGCCAAGAAGGTGTTAGTTAACAGGAATACAAAGTCAAAAAAAATGTCAATTAATTGATCCTGAATGGTTAAGAAAGGCAGACAAATCAACTAACAATTACAGCACAGTGTATAGGGAGAGCACATTTCATACTTGACTAGGGTCATCTAAGACTGACTTTGAGATCAAGATAGAAAAGTACCATGCTAAAAAGGAGACTGAAATTAAGTTTTCTAGCTAAGGAAGGGTTAAGGATATTAAGGTTGATTTTATCAAACTTAAAAGGACAGATATTAAACTTGTTTGTATTCAGCAAAAGGAAAACAAGTCAACACAATAAATTAACGTTGTAATAAAAACAACTTCTCTGAGTTTGGCATCCCATCTATAATGCTGAATGTGGCTGAAATGATACTTCTAAATTATCTTTCCCTGGATGGATAAGGTTGATTTAACTAACCTCACCAGCTAGGCAGCTCTAGAAAGCTGAATCTGTGTGCTACCTATTACATATTTTTAGCTATCACAATGTAGGGCATCTGTGAAAAGATGGTCATATTTCTATTTTTAGTAATTTTGTATCCCCGAATACGTGGTCTTTCTGCAAAGTCTAGATTGTTTTAAGATTAGTTGAACCATGAGGGCAGTGCATATTTTTATTTGATTATTGATTAGGAAAATTGTAGATAAAGTTTTGCAGCTTGTTAAAAAACTCTCTCAAATGTATCAATGATGAAAATATTCCAGTGAAGAAAAAAATAATGTCACCAAAGTGTTGTATTTTTTAAGCTGTTTTATTGGTTTGTATCTCTTCAAAAGACATGGCTCCCGGTTGGATTCCTCTGAGATTTAATGCTAGAAGGTCTTTCTTGGGATTAATGCAAAATCCCTGTTTAGAAGATAATATGCCTGACAAATCAAGTTGATTCCAAAAAAAAGAATATATTTTCATTACAGTTCAATGACCCACCCTCAAGTGCTGCTTAGCAAATAGTCCACTGAAGCAAACAGTGACCTAGTTCCACGCAGAAAACTTACTGCTGTACTGAGAGAGGGAAGCAGAGAAGCCTTGTTTCTTTGTATTATACAGAGACTTCTCATCAACTCATTAGAATTTCATGGGGTTTTTATTGTGTTTTCCTTATACCCAGCCTTCCTATTTTATAAATCCTGCTTGTTCTCTGTCCCCAGATTCATTAGACTCTGAGATGTTTTCAGGCTAAAAAATGCAGAAAATCTTGGGAAGAATATAGTTTTCTGCATTTAGCTATTTTTTAACTTTATGTTTTGCACACTGAACTGATATTAAAATAAGAATGCAGGTGAGAACACTTCTTTTTAATATATGCTAATGACTGCAGTTTGGCCCCAAATGTGCTGCTGTTTCTATATAACACTTTGTTATTGCTGGGAAGATTTTCTCCTAAGTGGTTTTATAGTTAATTATTATCCTCTTCATACCTTAATTTGGATTCTATACTACCATTCAACAACTTTTCAGACTTCCAGTACCTAGCAAACTAGTTCGTAGTTTTATTACCAAAAGTGAAAAGATTTAGAAAAGAAATTAAGAACCATTTCTTCTCAGATTTGATTTTCACACCTTGGAAAACATCTCAGAGAACATTAGAATTTCTAATATCTTGTTATATTAACTTGAAAATTGGGAATTTAAAATAAAAGCCAAGAGTTTGAAATAAATAGAAAGAGTAAATAAATCTAAAAACCCAATGATAGTTGGTCTAACCTCCATGAATTTGAAATAAATGAATAGAAATTTTCAACATAAAAATTATTAAAACAACTTTTAGTTATGGAACCTGAGTATAATGGTAAATATTTGCTGATCTATTAACTTAAACTAAATCTGTAGAACCAAAAAAAAAAAAAATCAAAAGACCATTTTCAGCTGTTTTTTTCTATACCTTGTTTTTTGCTTAGTGTTGCAATAAAACTAGGAATAAATTATGCCCACAGAATCTATGCATGGAATTCCTTATAAGTGTCTCTGAAGTAATTGTTGCATGATGAATCCATCAGCAATTCTAGAAATTTAGACCAATTTCTAAAGTTCTTTCATAACACAACTCTACAGTTGACAAGTTTTGTGACTTTGAGAGGATGCTAAAGATCTTCTAGTTTCTTTAGTTTTTACTCTAGTTTCTCCTGTATTAAATGGTGGAGAAAAGAAAGAGAAGAGGAGGACTGTGGGTGAGGGAATACTTTCAAGTATTGAAATTTCATGATTAGGTACTAACCATGATTCTTGTGCTTTAATTATTTTTTCTATTATGTTTTCATGTGATTGGTGTCTTCAGCTAGCAGGATGCCTTCTATGTATTATCGTCTATAAGGAAAACTGAATGTTGAAGAATTTTGTGTCTCCTGGAAGAATACTGAAATGTTATTTGCCATTAAAACATGTTACACTATACGTGAACACAATGTACCTATTACATGATGGGGAACACAACTCTGGCAAACTCTGTAGTAATGAGTCTGTATCTAAACATTCCTTATTATAATTTGCACCAAGAGCTTGTTTCAAGATTGGACGGGAGCAGTGTAAGTTCTCACTTAACACTAATTAAAAAGCTCAACCCAGGATATATGGGTTAAATAGTCAGTTATTATTTAAAGGATATCTTGCAGATGTTCATATGTTGCTAGAGATTGGTTATATGCAGGAAATGTCATAAGGTTTTGTAAAAATAGTAACAGTCTAACTGGCTGGAGAGAAAGACAGAAAACATAAGTTGGGATGATATATGGAATCATACACAGTGTAAAGCAGCAGTACTGCTAAGCAAAAGTAAAAGCTTCCAAAACGTCCAAGTAGCATTTTTCTCTCAGGTGCTCAAATGTTTGGAAGGAGCTGTGACAAAAGACAAAATAAATAAATAAATAAATAACAAATGCTGTTGAGGATGCAGAAAAGAGGAACTCATACACTATTGATGAAAATGTAAATTAGTACAGCCATTATGGAAAACAGTATGGAGGTTTCTCAAAAAACTAAAAGTAGAACTACATACAATCCAGCAATCCCATTACTGGGCATTTATCCAAAGAATGGAAGTCAGTCTGTCAAAGGGATACCTGTACCTCTCTATATTTATTGCAGCACTATTTACGATAGGCAAAATTTAGAATCAACCTAAGCGTCCATTACAGCCAAGTGGATAAAGAAAATACAATAGATATACACAGTGGAATCTTATTTGTCCATAAAACGAATTAAATTCTGTAATTTGCAGCACAATAGGTGGTGCTGAGGGTCATTATGTTAAGTCAAAGAAGCCAGGCACAGAACAACAAATACTGCATGTTTTCACTTGATGTGATAGTTAAAAAAATTCATCTCATAGAAGTGCAGAGTAGGATAATAGTTATCGGAATCTGGGAAGAATAAGGGTGAGGAATGAAGAGAGACTGGTTAATAGGTGCAAACATACACTTAGAGAGAAGGGATAAATTCCAGTGTTCAATAATACAGTTAATGACAATACATTTTATATTTCAAAATAGTTATAAGAAAGATTTGAAATATTCCCAACACAAGGAAATTATAAATGAGGTGATGGATATCCTAACTGCTTTGATGTGACCATTACACATTGTGTGCATATATCAAAATATTGCATTTAAACCATAAATTTGTACAATTCGTATGTATCAATTTTTTAAAAATTAAAAAGAACTGTGAGGGTCTAAGATTTTACCCTACCTACAATCTAATAAGTTAACTGCTAGCTTCACAGATGCTAGGAGAAGTAGGATTCCTGGTTTAGGGAAAAAGGAATGTATTACTCAAGGCAAAAAAAAAAAAAAAGGTAGCCTGAGCAGAATATTTGTGTCAGTTTCTCTTGCACCAAAATCCCACAAGGGGAGTGTGGACTGGTTGCAATGAATGTCATCACACAAAGCAGGGCGAGCTTTGGAAGAGAAATCTTGAGCTTAAGAAACGTCAATCTTTAATAATATACAGTAAGCATGAATGCCCTTAGCTCTAGAGATAACACTATTTCTATCTTCCCAGGCTACAGGCCAGCCTACCCTTTACCCTTTTCAGGAACATCTATGTAGGAAGCAACCATGGAAGGCAGAGATAGTGTGAAAAGATCGTTTGGAACAAAGGCAGTCGGTGGCTGTTTCAAGACTTGTAGAAATGGTTAGAGACCCACAGAAATCTGTCTTTCAACAAGTTGTAGGGATTTCTAAGTTCAGCAATTCTGAAGCATACCTGGACCGGAGAGTGTGTTTTATGTACGTCATGATCTATATGATGCAAAATAGAGAATCTTAGATGGCTCTAAGGGGATGGAAAAAAGGATATTTTATCTTGATTTAGGAAAATGGCATGACACAACTGAATAGCTATGTGCATTGAAGGTAGAGTTTTCATAACAAATTTCATTCTTTTCTGTTAAAATGAAGGCATACTACAAGAATCATATTAAATTGTAGGCTTAAAATTTGAAATATAAAAGTAGCAATAAGTAGCTAATATAGATTATTTATATAGGCAGTGTATTGAGACATTTTTTTAAAATCTTTCTTTGTTGTGTGTTTGGTACTGGAGTGTTGCTCTGTTGCCCAGGCTGGCGTGCAGAGGCACAATCTCAGCTCACTGCAACCTCTACCTCCCAGGGTTCAAGCGATCCTCCTGCCCCAGCCTCCCAAGAAGCTGGGATTATAGGAATGTGCCACCATGGCCAGCTTATTTTTTAATGTTTTTGTAGAGACAGGGTTTCACCATGTTGCTCAGGCTGGTCTTGAACTCATGAACTCCCACCTCAGCCTTTCAAAGTGCTATGATTACAGGCATGAACTACCATGCTCAGCCTGAGACATAGGATATTTAATGAAAAAACAAAAAAAAACCCAATAGTTACAAGAAAGCCGATTTTGAAAAGCCTTCCACCAGTGTACATGTAGTGGGTGACTGTTATATATTGGGTGTGCATTCTATGCTTTGGGAAATTGGGGGAACTCAGAGAAAAGAAACCAGATAAATATTTTCTACATTCTGCCCAGTTAGGAGAAGAAAATGGGAGGTCATGTTGTACCAAGTGAGAAAAAGTTAGAAACATTGTAGTATAGTCTATCTGTGTTATGGCCATGAGAAACAAATGAAAACTAAAATGATAAATATAAGTTTCAGAGAGCACTGGAGTTTTAACTGAGCCATGAAGGAAACAGATGATTCAAAGAGGCAGAAAGAAGCAGCACAAATGCCATAAAAGTTAAAAAGCACAGCATTATAACTATTAAGGGGAATGACTAAAAAGGGAAAATATTATTATCACTTGAAAAGGTTTACGCAGAGCAGATTTAACTGTGAATGGCCTTGATAGAATCCGGCTGTACTTGGACATTCTCTGGTGGAAATTAGGAGCCACGGAGAGTGGATTCCCCACAAAGCTCATGAGGCTTATATGTACCCAGTGGCCCCTTCTACAATGTAAGTCACAATGTGTCCACATGGTACAGTAATTTTGTAAATTCTGCCAAAGCAACATCTTTGTATACCTACTTTTAGAAATTCTACCACCAAAATAATAATGAATAAATATATACAACAAAATGAAACGCTTCAGTGTCCTCAGCAACCTGGATGTCTTTGGAAAGAAGATAAAATATTGAAAACATTGGTCAAGAATATAACTGAATTCAGTAAGATATCATTTGTGTTTCTTTAGGTTTTCAGGGCCTGAGACATCACTCTTCCTTTTACTATGTTTATGGAATCTTCTGAATTAGATTACATTCAACTGCTGGAAGTTCAATTTTTACTTAATCTTAATTTTTGAGAATGCCCAAGAAAAAGTCACAAGACTTAACAAGATGTTCTACTTGGTACTGATTTCCCTGTATAGACACTTCCCTTCCAAATGTGAGAGCCTACTCTTGGGCTCACCCCTTGCTGACTGAAGTGGTTACTGGGTGATTTGGGGAGACTCCTTGTCTAGGACAGAAGCCCTAATTCCCTCTTTTAAGCAGAGCCCACATTCAAAGAGGGAGTGCAAAGCCTTTGAAGGGCCAACTCAGCTCCAGAGATCTCCACTGGACTTCTGTTAGGCAAGAAAATGTGCTCAATGATGGAATGGAAGGAAAATAGTTGGAGCATGCGGGGCAACTGCAAACACACCTGGCAGACATTGCAACCCAACCGCAACAAAGGCAACTTCACAGTAAAGCTAGTCGAAAGTTTCTGGGTTGCCCAGTGCATACAAAAGTTATGTTTATGCTACACTGCGATTATGAAGTGTGCAAAAGCAGTGTGTTCAAAACACTGTGTACATTCCTTAATTAAAAGTACTTCATTGCTAAATTATGCTGGTAATGATGGAAGCCTTCAGCAAGTCATAAACATTTTCCTGGTGGATGATCTCACCTTGGAGTTGACGACTGCTGATTGATCAGGATGATGGTTTCCTGAAACTGGGTGGCTTTGACAATTTCTTAAAATAAGACAACAGTGAAGTTTGCTAGGTTAATTGATTCTTCCTTTCACAAAATGTTTCTCTGTAGCATGTGTTGCTGTTTGATCACATTTTACCTACCGTAGAACTACTTTCAAAATTGAAGTCAATCCTCTCACACCCTGTTTTGCTTTATCAACTAAGTTTATGCAATATTCTAAATCCTTTATTGTCATTCAGCAATGTTTACAACATCTTTATCAGGAGCAGATTCCATCTCATGAAATCACTTTTTTTGCTCATCCATAAGAAGCAACTTCTCATCCATTAAAGTTTTGCCATGAGATTACAGCAGTTCACTTCCATCTACAGCCTCCACCTCTAATTCTAGTTCTCTTGCTATTTCCACCATATCTGCAGTTACTTTCTCCACTGAAATCTTGAAGCCCTCAAAGTCATCCATGAGAGCCATAACCAACTTCATGCAGACACCTATTAATGTTGACACTATGATGTTTTTCTGTTAATCATGAATGTTCTTGATGGCATCTAGAATGTTGACCCTTTTCCAGAAGATTTCCAATTTACTTTGCTCAGACCCATCAGAAGAATTAATATCTATGGCAATTATAGCCTTATGAAATATATTTCTAAAAGAAAAAAATTGGAAGTAAAAAATATATCCTTGATCAGTTTTTTTGCAGAATGCACATTGTGTAACCAGGCATGAAAACAATGTTTATCTCCAGTGCACATCTACATCAGATATCTTGGATATTCTGATAGATTGTCAATGAGCAGTAATATTTTGAAAGGAATCTTTATTTTTTTTTCTGAGCAGTCGGCCCGAATACTGAGCTTATAATATACAGTTAATCATGCTATAACAGATGTGCTGGCATCCAGGCTTTGTTTTTCCATTTATAGCATAGGCAGAGTAGAGTTAGCATAATTTTTAAAGGCCTTAGGATTTTCAGAATGGTGAATGAGTATTGACTTCAACTTAAAGTGACCAACTTCATTGACCCCTAACAAGAGTCAGGATATCTTTTGGAGTTTTGAAGGCAAGCGTTGACAGCTCCTCTATAGCTATGAATGTCCTAGATGGCATCTTCTCTCTCTCGAGATTATTTCATCTACATTGAAAAGCTGTTGTTTAGTGCAGCCACCTTCATCAATTATCTTCGCTAGATCTTCTGAATCACTTTCCTGCAGCTTCTATCTCAGCACTGGTGCTTCACTTTGCACTTTTATATTATGGAGATGGCTTGTTCTCCTAAACTTCACTAAAACACCTCTGCCAGCTTCATACTTTTCTTCTGCAGTTTCCTCACCTCTCTCAGTCTTCATAGCTATGAAGAATTTTTATAGGCTCTGGATTAGGCTTTGATTTAAGGGGTTGTTGTGTCTGCTTTGATCTTCTATCCAGACCACTAAAACTTTCTGCATAGTAGCATAAAGGCAGTTTCACTTTCTTAACACTTGTGTGTTCATTTGAGTAGCACTTTTAATTTTCTTCAAGAAATTGTTCTTGCATTCACAACTTGGTTTACTGTTTGTCCAAGAGGCTTAGCTTTTGGCATGTCCCAACTTTCAACATGCCTTCTTCATTAAGCTTAAACGTTTCTAGCTTTTGACTAAAGTGAAAGATGAGTGACTCTTCCTTTCACTTGAACACTTAGAGGTCAATGTAGGGTTATTAAGTTGTCTGAATTTCATATCGTTCTATCTCAGGGAATAAGAAAGCTCGAGGAGAGGCAAGGAGATAGGAGAAGAGGCTGTCAGTGGGGCAGTCCAAACACACAACAGTTATCTATTAAGTTTACTGTGTTACAAGGGTGTGGTTTGTGGTGTCCCCAAACAATTAGAATAATAACATTGAAGATTATGGATTACCAATCACCATACCAGATACCATAACAGATATAATGGTAATTTAAAAAGTTTGAAATTTCATGAGAATTGCCAACACATGACCGAGACATGAGCACAGGCTGTTGAAAAAATGGTACCAATGGATTTGCCTTACACAGGGTTGCCACAAATCTTCAGTTGGTAAAAATTCTCTACAATATCTGTGAAGCACAATATAGCAAAGTGCAATAAAACAGGGTTCTCCCTTATTGACTGGGGAAAATTTCATTCTAGTCTTAGGAGCCCTGTGTACCAGGGCGCTGCCAAGAAGTCTTGATTATGTGGTGACAGATTTAAATGAGGTGCCTCTGTACTTCCCATGCAGGTAGAAATGAAGCTGTCAAGGGACACAATCACTAGAAGGCAGAGACAATTATTGTTTAGCAGAGGTACTTGCCTTGGGCAAAATTGTATCAAAAAGCATTGGAAAATAATGTCATATGCCACAACAACATCATGTAATACAAGGAAATGATGAAATTTTATACACACACATACACACCTTGGGTTATCTTCATAAGGTTTAATTTTAATTATTGTAGGTTATAATGTCATAAAATAATATTTGATATTATGGGTTATCTTGGTGAGTGTAGATAAGGTGATAAGGTGGACGATAATGCTACAACGAGGTAAAGGGAGGAGAGAATGAAAAGATTTAGTTAGGGGCAAACATGAGATGTCTTCAATAGGGAAAATTGTTCTCACAAAAGAAGTTTCAGAATCTGTTTTAGAGAATACAAGAGTGTAGTACACACCCAGGCTGTTCTTGAGCTAAAAGCCTATCACTTAGGGAGTGATAATTATTGGTTCATTTATTTTTTCTTTCAAATGTTTACGTCTTTTGTTACAGCTTGAATATAGCCCGCAAAGTTTGCATGTTGGAAACCTTATCGTCATTGTGACCATGGTGAGGTGAGGCATTTGAGGTGGATGGGTCATGAGGGTTCTGCCCTCATACATGGATTAGTGCTGTTACAGCAGGAGAGGGAGCCCGGCAAAAGGGTAAGACTGGCCTTCATTTACTTTCGTTGTGTTGTGTGCTCGTTTTCACCTTCCACCCTCTGGCCATGCCATGACCTTCCCCAGGTGCCAGCATCATGCTCTTGGACTTTCCACCTTCCAGAACTGGGAGAAATAACAAGTCACTTCTGTCTGTAAATTACTTGGTCTCTAGTTTTCTGTTATAGCAGCAGAAAATGACCTAAGACACCCTTGTTTTAGTTTACTAGGATTGCCATAGTAAAATATCATAGATTTGATGGTATATTGCACAGAAATTTATTTCCTCACAGCTTTAAGGACTGATGTCCAAGTTCAAGCTGTCAGAAGTTGGGTTTTATTTGAGGCTTATTTCTTCAGCTTGCAGAGAATACCTTCTCACTGTGTCCTCACATGGCCTTTTTTTCTGTGAGCATGATCCCCTGGTGTGGCTTCCTCTTCTCATAAAGACGCTACTGCTTTGGACTAGGGCCCCACTCTTATGACCTCATTGTATTGGGATTACCGTTTTAAAGGCCTAATCTCCAAACAGCCTCATTGGGAAAAAACACAATTCAGCCCGTAACAATCCTTATTTTCCTTCAATGCATACAGAGGACAATTGAGCCATCAGTATTACTTTCTTTCAGAATAATGAACAGAGTCTATTAATAAGACTTTAGTTTTTGTCTGACTGCAAATTTGTGGTTTTATAATTTTATGTATTTTGTAATTTATACTGGGTTATCTAATATTTATGTTCTTATGAATATTGGTCATAATTAAGGGGTTTTTAAAAAAGGTTAAATAGGGCAATGCTTATTCTTGGAAGAGTCTCTGAGATACAATCAGCTACAAAGCTATAGTTACTTCCATTCCCTTTAATTGAAGTTTAGGATATGTGTAATGGTAAGAGACTGGATTGACTATGTAGGTAAAGCCTGGATGTCAAGGAACTACAGCACCTAAGGAAGACACAAGTATCCACTGAGATGCTGAATTTCAATTTAGGAGAGAAGTCAGGAATTAGGTCATAATTTTCAAAGTGGTCATAACTAAATGGCATAACACTTACAGTGAAAAATTTCCAGGGAAATGAAAACTAACCAGAAGTAAACATTTATATTTCTTATGCTTATTATAAAATTATTCAAAACAAAAACGTTTAGCAAATGAAAAATGTTTCTAAACTAAACCTTGTCATTAAAAACCACATCAGTAATGCTTAATCATTAGAAAAAAATTAGCATAAAATCGTGGAAAAGTCAGTAAATGACTATAGCCATTTATTAGAAACTCTTGAATCTTTTTTTTTTACAATAATGACAAAACTTGAATGAGAAGTTATTGATGGGATTCATAACCCAGTAGGTAAGATAGCCATATCACTCTGATTCAGCCTCTGTTAATTCCCGTATTTCTTGTAATAGATATGAAGAGCCAGAGCCAGAAGTGATGCTCACACCACCCTCCACCACGTTACATTTGTTCACTTCAGGACCCTCACATTGTGCTCAGGTGGGAACTTTCACTGCAGTGCTGGAGGTGGTCTGGTACAAGTCACAGCCCTGCTTTGGGTGTAGCAGCTGGGGATCCATGGAGATGTCTACCTGAGGCCGAAAAGAGCGATGGGTGCTGCTTCAGGTAAGTTGAATTCCTGCTTGTGAGGAATATAGGCTCAGTTTGCTGGTCTGGTTCTTAGCAAGGTGGCATAAGCTTCTTAGTCTCATGAGGGCTGAGAAGCCAGCCTGTGAACACCCAGGCTCTCTAGTTTCCTGGGCTCCTAAACAATGCCTGAAATGCACCCTCTTACTTCCTAGACAGCTTATCTAATCACAAACCTATAATACTCTCTACACTGTTTTCTTGTATTTTCTAAATATATTGTTTCTTCTGGAGTGGCAATGAGAAGAATAAAAAACACAAGTGACACCTACATGCTGAAACAGGTTGACTAGCTACATCTGGCTACGAGAGAACACCAGGTATTCCAGCCACCTTGGCTCTTATGGTTTCTGTCTAGTAAGATAATAGTAATAACAATGGTGTAAGGAATATCTTTTTACATCCACGGTATTTGGGATTCAAATGTAATTACAGATTAGGGTTATTTTTTTCACTGTCTCATGGAAATAGATATTGTGCTAAATCAAGAAAATTACATAAATAAGGAAAATCTCCAATTTTTAAAACCCTAACAGTTACAAGAGTTTCCTCCAAAACGTGTTATTATCTTTATCCAAAAGTAAACCAGGTTACTTTGAAAAGCAAGGTCAGGAAGTGTCTCCTGATTGCTACATCATGAATACTTTCCATCTGCCATTTCATTACCCAAAATAGCATTCACACTATAGTGTAGAAAACACTAGAGATTGGCCTAGCATGGTGGCTCACACCTGTAATCCCAGTACTTTCGGGGCAGATCATGAGATAAAGAGACCGAAACCATCCTGGTCAACATGGTGAAACCCCGTCTCTACTAAAAATACAAAAATTAGCTGAGCAGGTGGCATGCGACTGTAGTCCCAGCTACTCAGGAGGCTGAGGCAGGAGAATAGCTTGAACCTGGAAGGTGGAGGTTACAGTGAGCTGAGATTGTGTCACTGTACTCCACCTGAGGAAAGAGAGATACTCCATTCAAAAAAACAGAAAAGAAAAGAAAAGAAAGAAAGAAAGAGAAAGGAAGGAAGAGAGAGAAAGAAAGAAAGAAAGGAAGGAAGGAAGGAAGAAAAAAAAGAAGAAAACACTAGAGATCTTAGGTTATTCAAATTTTACAAATGCCAGGGTGGGTTCTTGGACACCATATTTTTAGCTTAATTCATCAATATCCTCCAACAGAGCCAGGAATAAAAAAAAATGTTAATTCAGAAAAGCATTGGCACTTATGTGAAATTAGTATTTTATTTCACTAACATGCACGAATGATAGGTAACTTAGATTACCATTCAGTAAGCTAAGGCAGTTCCCTAAAGGAGAGAGTGAAGAAGCCATTAGCAAGTTTTAAGATAGACTTTCATAACTGCTTGGTTTACACTGACAGTGGTGAATATTTGTCAAATAGATACTCTCAAATGAAAGTTTGACCAAATATTTAGAATTTTTTCCAAGGTAAGCCTGCATCCAACTCTTTAATATTTTTTAAAAATAAATAATAAGGAATAATCAAAGGATATGTTAAATATTATTTTTCAGTAAAGATTATGATATTTAAAACTTTCCTTTTATATCACAATACACAGGCCCTTAGTGACTTAGGAGATTGCGTAGGTGCAAAATAAAAGCTGTTTTATTTAGCTAACTAATCAAGTAAGTGACTTTTAATTTGATGCAGCTGTACATACGGTGAACATCCCACATCACTGAACAGTTAATTCTACCTTTTATCCTTTATCATTTTCTTTATGAGCTAAGGGATTGTTCATTCAGATTCTTCTAATCCTCATAATACCTGGGCCATTATTACAAATCCTTGCTGTTCAGATAGCATCCAATTTCTTATGAATCTCATGAGTATTAAAGATATCTTGTTAAATGAAAAGGGCAGTATCACATCTTGCCTGGAATTTCATTTGCAATTCAATAGTTTAAGTGCTAACATAAAGAGAGGGTTGACTTGAAATGCACACTAATGGGATTTTTTCCTCTATCTATAGGTATGATACATTTAGAAGACTATCTCTCATTCAATATGCAACAACCAGAAAAGTATTACTTTTGAGCTCTTTTTCTTATCATGAGTAACACTAAATAAACTAGAGAAAAGAGGATGGTGGGGAGGGATTAAAAGAGTTTGAAATTCTAAGAGATGCACATATCTGCAATCAGTGCAATAAAACATGGAATATTTTAGTTGAGAGAAATTTACTTAATATAGCCAAAATATACTTATGATTATACTTCATTATAAGCATGTATATAGCTATTATCAGACAGTGGGAATTAAGTGTGAAGCCTTTGCTGTTATCAAACCAGATAGACGCTGACAGCATCATCAAATTCTATTATCGTCTAATTTAGGGTTTGCTACTTTTGGGGTTTGGAAACTAAATTTGTCAGTCTACTAGAGTTAGACTGATGTATAGCCAGTATCATATTCAGTAGTCTTAAAAACTATAAGGAGAGTTCTCATGCTGTGTTTTTCAGCTCAATCAAGCGTTTATATTCTCCTCTAAGCTATTTATTCTAGTTTGCACCTCATCTAACCTTTTTGTCTAAGTTCTTAGTTTCTTTGCATTGGGTTAGCACATGTTTTTTTAGCTCTGAGAAGTTTGTTATTACCCACTTTCTGAAGTCTGTTTCTGTCAATTCGTCATATTCATTCTCTATCCATCTTTAATCCCTTGCTGGTGAGGAGTTGTGATCCCTTGGAGGAGGAGAGGCATTGTGGGTTTTGGTGTTTTCATCCTTTTTGTGCTGGTTTATTCCCATCTTAGTGGCTTTAACTACCTGTGGTCTTTGTAGTTGGTGACTTTTGGATGGGGTCTCTGAGTGGATGTCCTTTTTGTTGATGTTGAAACTATTTCTTTCTGCTTCTTAGTTTTCCTTCTTACAATCAGGACCCTCTGCTGCGGGATTGCTGGAGGTCAACTCCATACTCTGCTCACCTTGGGATCATCTCTGGGGGCTGCAGAACAGCAAGGGTTGCTGCCAGTTTCTTCCTCTGCTATCCTTGTCCCAGAAGGGTACCTGTCAGATGTCAGCCCGAGCTCTCCTTTATGAGGTGTCTCTTTGGGTATACCGGGGTCGGGGAGTTGCTTGAGGAGACAGTCTGTCCCTTATGGGAGCTCAAGTGCTGTGCTGGGAGCTCCGTTGCTCCGTGCAGAGCTGCTGGGCAGGTACCTTTAAGTCTGCTGCAGCTGAACTCATAACCGCCTCTTTTCCCAGGTGCTCTGTCCTAGGAAGGTCAGCTTTATTTATAAGTTCCTGTCATGCTGCTGCTGCCTTTTTTTCATAGATGCCCTGCCCCACACGGAGTAGTCTAGTCACAGTCTGCCAGCAGAGGTGTTGCTGAGCTGCCGCAGGCTCTGCCCAGCTGCTGTGTGAACTGCCGCAGTGGTGGTGGACTGCCTTGGTAATGGGGGGACACCATTTCCCCCACATGAGCTGGACTGTCCTGGGTACAGCTGCCCTTGTTGTGAAACTCTCAAAACAGAGCGTTTCAGATTGCTTGATTTGTGGGGGGTGGTACCTGCCAAGCCAGATCCCCTGGCTCCCTGTCCCAGCCCCCTCCCTTTCAGTTGAATGGGTGTCTCTGTCTCCCAGGCATTCCATGTGCCAGTGGAAACGGCTGCCCAGACTTGTGTGAGTTTCTGTGAGCTGACCTGGCACCAGCTGAAACCACTGCTCTGAAAACTCATGGCCCTTTTGGGCCTGGAAATCTCCTATTCTGTGGGCAGTGAAAACATGTTTGGAAATGCAGTGAGCACTCACCCTCTGCACTTTTCTCACTGGGAACTGCACTCTGGAGGTGTTCCTATTTGGCAGGAGACCTTCATGAAGCATACCCAAGTTTCCATAGCCAAATCAACCAAGCAGAAGAAAACATATCAGAGACTGAAGACCAACTCAATGAAATAAAATGAGAATGCAAGAATAGAGAAAAAAGAGTGAAAAGAAATGAACAAAGCCTCCAAGAAATATGAGATTATGTGAAAAGACCTAATCTACATTTGATAGGTGTATCTGAATGTGACGGAGATAATGAATCAAAGCTGGAAAACACTCTTCAGTATAGTATCCAGGAGATTTTCCCCAACCTAGCAAGGCAGGCCACATTCAAGTCCAGGAAATACAGAGAACACCACAAAGATATTCTGCAAGAAGAGCAACCCCAAGACACATAATTGTCAGATTCACCAGAGTTGAAATGAAGAAAGAAATGCTAATGGCAGCCAGAGAGAAAGGTCGGGTTACCCACAAAGGGAAACCCATCAGACTCACAGAGGATCTCTCAGCAGAAAATCCACAAGCCAGAAAAGAGTGGAGGCCAATATTCAACATCCTTAAAGCAAAGAATTTTCAACCTAGAATTTCATATCCAGCCGAACTATGCTTCATAAATGAAGGAGAAAAAAAATCTTTTATGGACAAGCAATTGCTGAGAGATTTGATCACTACCAGGCCTGCCTTACAAGAGCTCCTGAAAGAAGCACTAAATAAGGAAAGGAATGACCAGTACCAGCCACTCCAAAAACATACCAAATGGTAAAGACCATTGACACAATGAAGAAAATGTGTCAACTAATGAGCAGAACATCCAGCTAGCATCAAAATGACAGGATCAAATTCACACATAACAATATTAAGCTTAAATGTAAATGGACTAAATGCCCCAGTCAAAAGACACAGACTGGCAAATTGAATAAAAAGTCAAAACCCATCAGTGTGCTGTATTCAGGAAACCCATCTCAGATGCAAGGACACACATAGGCTAAAAATAAAGGGATGGAGGAAGATTTACCAAGCAAATGGAGAGCAAAAAAAAAAAAAAAAAAAAAAAAGCAGGAGTTGCAATCCTAGTCTCTGATAAAATGGACTTTAAACCAACAAAGATCAAGAGAGACAAAGAAGGGCATTACATAATGGTAAAAGGATCAATGCAACAAGAAGAGCTAGCTATCCTAAATATATATGCACCCAATACAGGAGCACCCAGGCACATAAAGCAAGTTCTTAATGACCAACAAAGAGACTTAGACTCCCACACAATAATAGTGGGAGCCTTTTACACTCCACTGTCAATATTAGACAGATCAACAAGACAGAAAATTAACAAGGATATCCAGGACTTGAACTCAGATCTGGACCAAGTGGACCCAATAGACATCTACAGAACTCTCCACCCAAATCCACAGAGTATACATTCATCTCAGCACCACATGGCACCTACTCTAAAATTGACCACATTATTGGAAGTAAATCACTCCACAAATGCAAAAGAATGGAAATCATAACAAACAGTCTCACAAACCACAGTGCAATCAAATTAGAAATACGAAACTAACACAGAACCACACAGCTTAATGGAAACTGAACGAATGGCTCCTGAATGTCAGCTGGATAAACAATGAAACGAAGGCAGAAATAAAGTTGTTCTTCAAAACCAATGAGAATTAAGACACAACATACCAGAATCTCTGGGACACATTTAAAGCAGTGTCTAGAGGGAAATTTAGAGCAATAAATGCCCACCAGGGAAGGGAGGAAAGATCTGAAATCAACACCCTATTGTCAAAATTGAAAGAGCTAGAGGTGCAAGATCAAAAAAACTCAAAAGCTAGCAGAAGACAAGATCAGAGCAGGACTGAGGAGAGAGAGACACAAAAAATCCTTCCAAAAATCAACAAATCCAGGAGCTGGTTTTTTGAAAAGATCAACAAAATAGACCACTAGCCAGATTAATAAAAAAGAAAAGGGAGAAGAATCAAATAGATGCAATAAAAAACAATAAGGAAGATATCACCACTGACTCCACAGAAATACAAGCCACAATCAGAGATTACTACAAACAACTCTATGCACATGAACCAGTAAACTTGGAAGAAGTGGATAAATTCCTGGACACTTGCACCCTCCCAAGCCTAAACCAGGAAGAAGTAAAAACCCTGAATAGACCAATAACAAGGGCTGAAATTGAGGGAGCAATTAATAGCCTACCAACCAAAAAAAGACCAGGTCCAGACAGGTTCACAGATGAATTCTACCAGATGTACAAAGAGGAGCTGGTATCATTCCTTCTGAAACTATTCCAAACAATACAAAAAGAGGGAATCCTTTCCAAATCAATTTATGAGACCAACATAATCCTGATACCAAAACCTGGCAGAGACTCAACAAAAAAAGAAAACTTCAGGCCCATACCCATCATGAACACAGATCCAAAAATCTTCAATAAAACACTGGAAAACTGATTGCAGCAGCACATCAAACAGCTTATCCATCACGACCAAGTAGGCTTCATTCCAGAGATGCAAGGCTGGTTCAACCTATGCAAGTTTATAAACAGAATCCACCACATAAACAGAACCAAAAACAAAAACCACATGATTATCTCAGTAGACGCAGAGAAGATTATCTCAATAGATGCAAAATTCAGCAGCCCTTTATGCTAAAAACACTCAATAAACTAGGTATCGAAGGAACATATCTAAAAATAATTAAAGCTATTTACGACAAACCTACAG
>CAUYQU010083331.1:0-25561 GCA_963574635.1 Cheracebus regulus
TCATTTTTTCTTTCTTTTGCTGTTTCTTTCTTTCTCCTTTTCTCTCTTTTTCTAAAATCTCTTCCTCTTCCTTTCTCTCTTTCATTCTTTTTATTCTAAAAAAATAAATAAATAAATAAATAAATAAATAAATAAATAAAAAGAAAACATCCTGACGTGGACATTAGAACGCATGGCTCCAAGCCTCGGACCTGGGACCAGTGAGCCCTCTGGGAAGCTGCTTGATCTCTTGGCATGACAATCTCCTCATCTGTCCAATGAAGGTTTAGCCAAATATCTGTGGGGTCCCTTTGAGCTTGAATTTTACCACTCTGTGATTAGATATGAAAAGGACAAAGAAGAGGTGGCGGCAGCTGTTTTATCCGTGCGTGGGATGATGTCATCTCCATCTTATACTATTTATAGATGTTGGCTTTAGGAGTACATGTGGGAAATGTAAAGAATATGACAGAAAAAACATTTTTTAGGTTCCAAAAATCAATTTTTAGTAGTATTGTACTCCCAAGTGCATTAACTCAAGTCTGAAACGACGCAGTCATTATTATTATTATTATTGAGACAGGGTCTTGCTCTATTGTCCAGGCTAGGGTGCAGTGATGTGATCACAGCTCACCATAGCCTCGACCTCCTGGGCTCAGGTGATGCTCCTGCTTCAGTCTCCTGAGTAGCTGGGACTACAGGTGTGCACTGCCATGTCTGGCTAATTTTTTTTTTTTTTGGTAGGCTGATCTGAAACTCCTGGCCTCAGACAATACTCCTGCATTGGCCTCTCAAAGTGAGCCTCTATGCTTGGTCTTAATTATTATATTTACTCAATAAATATGTACAGAGGTTTGATTGTGTGCCTCGCTCCATTCTAGCTGCTGAGGGTGAACTGTGAACAAGCCCTGGTTTCTAATGGGAGGGCACAGCCTTCAAGGCCATGTCAAACTGTTTAGCAATTAGTGACATGATGTCCTCTCTCTGGCCTTCTTAGCTAGACTGACGGCATCTTAAAATTAGGAGCCATGGTTTATGCTTCTGACCATCATGTTCTGTGGATGGTGGTGATAAGATCCTGCTATCTGTAAAAAATCAGGCTAGTGGAAATATATCCATGATTTCATTTTTATCTGACAACTACTTGGTGAAGAAGGACAACTGTCAGCATCCCCTGTCTTTACTTCCAGCTGTGGGGCAGAGATAAGGGGCAGGTGAGCATGAGATGAAGGTCCCATGTCTTAACTCTTTGAACAGTGTGAGTTTTTTGAGATTGGCCACCTTCAGCTTGAGATGTCGACAAGCAACTAGGCTACGGGACAGTCCAGGATGGTGATTAAGAGTACAGGCTTTGGAGTCAGACAGATCTGGGTGCAAGTTACTTAATTCCTGAGCTGACCTCCTTATCTACAAAGAGGGGTTAATAGTGACCCCCTTTGAGGGTATTGTAAGGATTTGTACCACAATTGCCAAATGGTTAACAAAAGGGCTTACTATTATTTTATCCTATCTTGATGGAAATTCAGGAGTCAATGATGAGAATGGGAAGCACTGGGGGCTGAGAAGCAGCTGGACTTGAGAGATCATCGCTTTGATTAGAAGTCCCCTTTGTCATTTCATTCTTGTCTTCTGCTAGGCATTCAGAAGTTAAACTGCTTTCTCTGATCTGGTCTATGATGTCTCTGCAATACTAAAATTTGCAATGCTTGGACCCTATGTTGATGCATATACTAGGTACATAGATCAATGGAACAGAATAGAGAACCCAGAAATAAACTCAAATACTTACAGCCAACCGATCTTTGACAAAGCAAACGAAAACATAAAGTGGGGAAAAGACGTTCTTTTCAACAAATGGTGCCAGGATAATTGGCTAGCCACATGTAGGAGAACGAAACTGGAACCTCATCTATCACCTTATAAAAAATCAACTCAAGAGGGATTAAAGGCTTAAACCTAAGACCTGAAACTATAAAAATTCTAGAAGACAACATTGGAAAAACCCTGCTAGACCTTAGCTTAAGCAAGGATTTAACAACAATGCAATAAAACAAATGAGCTGACCTCCTCATCTACAAAGAGGGGTAAATAGTGCAAAAACAAATGCAATAAAAACAAAGATAAATAGCTGGGGCCTAAATAAGAGCTTTTGCACAGCAAAAGGACGTCAGCAGAGTAAACCCAAGGAGTGGGAGAAAATCTTCACAATCTATACCTCTGACAAAGGACTAATAACCAGAATCAACAAACGAACTCAAACAAATCAGTATGATTCTTGATATTCTTCTATTTGTCCTTTACATTTTTGCTGATCCCAGAATATCTGTCTTAGATTTTAAGTTTCTACTGGGTAGAGACATGGCGCATATACCTATTTTACTTTGTGTGCTTATTGTTATCCCATCACTGGTATTGGGTTTTATTTATTTGAGATTCAGGGTGTACATGTGTGTGTTTGTCACACAGGTATGCTGCATGATGCTGAGGTTTGGGCTTCTAGCGTACTCATCATCCAAATAGTGAAAGTTGTTCCCAACAGGTAATTTTTATAACCCTCACCCTCCTTCTGACTTCTCCCATTTTGGAGTCCCCAGTGTCTGTGATTTATTTACTTATTTTTAAAAGTTCTACAGGGCGCAGTGACTCATGCGTGCAATCCCAGCACTTTGGGAGGCTGAGGTCGGCAGATCAGCTGAGGTCAAGAGTTTGAGACCAGCCTGGCCAACATGGTGAAACCCCATCTCTACAAAAAATACAAAAATTAGCCAGGCATGGTGGTGGGCACCTGTAATCCCAGCTACTCAGCTCAGGAGGATAAGGCAGGAGAATTACTTGAACCTGGGAGGCAGAGGTTGCAGTGAGCTGAGATCGTGCCACAGCACTACAGCCTCGGTGACAGGGTGAGACTCTGTCTCAAAAACAAACGATAATAACAAAAAACTTCTTTTTCTTGATGAAATATTAGCCTTGGTACATACCATTGGATTTAATGTAATTTAATTAAACAAATACATTTTGAAGGCCTACTAGCATAAATCTTTGAGGACAAATAACACGACATCCCTGTTCTTAAATAGTCTGGAGGACTGGTGATGTGGATTTAGATCTCCCTCTATGCCCACCTAAGCCCCTATCTCATTGGTGATTGGCAGGATTCTTGCTTAAACGAAGCCTAAAGACTTTAGAATACTACACACAGGATCACTAAGTTCTCCAGGTTTTACTTTGTCTTTTATAGGTGCAAAATCTTCCTCTTTCTTTTATCCCCTATTATTCTTGTGATGGTGTAAAACACTTGAACAGCTAAGATCAGGTATTACTTGTCTCTTGGCTAGGTTTCTAACTGGAATTCCCCTCATGTGATCCTCTATAAAATAGAATAGTTAACAGTTGCCTGGCTTCATGTTTTGATGAATAATCATTAGATAAGAGATATTTCTCTGAAATGGAAAATATCATTTATACTTTCTACTGGAATTGGCTGGCAGTTTCCACAGCTGCTCAAATTCTTGCTGATTACTCTTGACTAGAGCCTTTTGTTTTGCCGGCTCTCCTTATGTAAACCGTCTTTATTTTCATTGGAGAGTCTATTATAAGTACAATTACCTATTAATATTAGAATAATTTCTTATTCCAGCTGGCAGAGAACTAACTGATTATTCTCTTCTTTTTGGCATCTACATGCTAAGAAAGTGTACACAGCCTGAACTAGAATTGTGGACTTTGTGTTTGGAAAACTGTAAAGCATTTAATGTCTCTAGTGACTCATGAGAATTCTTCATGCTTCTCAAAACACCATTTTCATTAGAGGAATCTCCTGTCATTTCCTAAATTAAAGCATGAATTTTCTTCTTAAACCAATAAACTTAGTTATTTCATTGAATCATTTAATTACAAAACATAATGTTGCTTCTGTTTTGTTGTTGAATGATTCAATATTTAAACTCTTTCTATGTGAAATAGAAAAGCTATTTTGATTTACTAAAACAAATGGTAGTTTGTGAATTAAAATAAAGCAGATTTAAAAACACAAGCAAAAACCACAAAATTGTTGTTTTGGCAATTTACACAGCCATCCCTCCAAACCTGGTTTTTAAAAAATTTTCACTTTCCAAAAAATATTGAGTTGTCTTATTGAGACAACTAAAAGCTAAAACAATAGCTTTGTTTCTGTCAAAATGTATTGGAAATTCTCTCTCTCTCTCTCTCTCTCTCTCTCTCCCCCCTTCCTCCCTTCCTTCCCTCCCTTCCTCTCTCTCGTTTTTTTTTCCTTTCTTTCCTTCTGTCTCCTTCCTTCCTTCCTCTCTCTCTCTCTCTTTCTCTCTTTCTTTTTGATGAAGTTTTGCTCTTATTACCCAGGCTGGAGAGCAATGGCAATTTCTACCTCCCAGATTCAAGTGATTCTCCTGCCTCAGCCTCCCAAGTACCTGGGATTACAGGTGCCCACTAACATGCCAAGCTAATTTTTGTATTTTTACGGGAGACAGGGTTTCACCATGTTGGCCAGGCTGCTCCTGAACTCCTGACCTCAGGTGATCTCCCTGCCTCGGCCTCCCAAAGTGCTGGGATTACAGGCATGAGCCGCCGTGCCCAGCCTCTTCACTCTTTATTGGCTTTTAAGGAGAAAGGACTTAAGGACTACTTGGGTTTACTAGTGGGTTTTTGTAGTATTGATGGAAGATGAGCACAAAGGATTGGAAGATGTCTAGAGAATTTTGAATTTAAATGCAATGTGAAAGTGCATAGAGACCAGGTGCTGTGGCTCATGCCGGTAATTCCAGCACTTTGGGAAGCCAAGGTGGGCAGATCATTTGAGGTTAGGAGTTCAAGACCACTCTGGCCAACAGGGTGAAAGCCTGTCTCTACTAAAAATACAAAAAAATTGGCTGGGCGTGGTGGCGTGTGCCTGTAATCCCAGCACTTTGGGAGGCCGAGGCACGCAGATCACCTTCGGAAGCTGAGGCACAGGAATCACTTGAGCCAAGGTTGTGCCACTGCAATCCAGCCTGGGAGACAAAGCAAGACTCCACCTTGGGAAAAAAAAATAAAAAGAAAGAAAGTACATAGACACTCAGCAGAAATTCTAAGATATTCATAAAAATATCTTAAAAGAAGAGTTTCAGGGGGCTTTTCATTTTGTATTTTGAGGGAAGAAGGAAAAGATAAGGAGAAATGGTAAGCAGGTGCCACGAGAAGTGGGACTTTAGGGTGAGAAATGAATTAAGAGAATTTTAGAGGACGCCTCTGAGTGGAATAATGTAATTTCTCCTTTGCTGCCTCCTACTGGGATGTTTAGTAAACACTCATCTTTTCTAATCTCTTTGGAGTTAGATATGTTCCTTTTCTTTTCTTTTTTCTTTCTTTCTTTTCTTTTGTTTTTTTTTTTTGTTTGTTTTTTGTTTTTTGTTTCTGAGATAGAGTCTTGCTCTGTTGCCTAGGCTGGAGTGCAGTGGCACAATCTTGGCTCACTGCAACCTTTGCCTCCCAGGGTCAAGCGATTCTCCTGCATCAGCCTCCCAAGTAGCTGGGGTTACAGGCGAGCACCACCACTCCTGGCTAATTTTTGTATTTTTAGTAGAGATGGGGTTTCAGCATATTGGTCAGGCTGGTCTTGAACTCTTGACCTCACAATCTGCCCACCCCAGCCTCTCAAAGTGCTGGGATTACAGTCTTCAGCCACCGCGCCCGGCCTAAATGTTCCTTTTCTTTGGCCACTCTGCTAAGACCAGCACCAAGGTGGCCTGGTTTAATCAGGTTCAATTTAAGATTTCTCATCCTATTAGTTCAGTAGAATTGTGAAAACAAAATGTGGCAGACTGGGTGGCTTAAACAACAGAAATTGATTTTCTCACATTTCTGGAGACTGGGAGTCCAAGATCAAGGCGCCTACAGGGTTGGGCTGCTTTGAGGCTCCTCTCTCTGGAGCATCAAATAACCGCCTTCTTTCTGCCTCTTCACACCTCTGGTATCTCTTTGAGTCCTTATATCCTTTTCTTATAAGGACACCAGTCAGATTAGACTAGGGCTCAGCCTAACAGCCTCATTTTAACTCCATTATCTCTTTCAAGGCCCTATACTCAACTATAGTCATGTTTTGAGGTACTGGGGATTAGGGCTCCAACATATGAATTGTGGGGGAACATAATTCAGTCTATAACATGGTCCTCAGGCCAGTGCAGTGGCTCACGCCTGTAATCCCAGCACTTTGGAAGGCCAAGGTAGGTGAATCACTTGAGGTCAGGAGTTTGAGACCAGCCTGGCCAACATGATGAAACCCCATCTCTACTAAAAATACAAAAATTAGCCGGGCATTGTGGTGAACACCTGTAATCTCAGCCACTTGGAAGGCTGAGCCAGGAGAATCACTAGAACCCAGGAGGTGGAGGTAGCAGTGAGCTGAGATCCCACCATTGCCCTCCAGCTTGGGTGACACAGCAAGACTTCGTCCCCATCACCAAAAAAAGGAACCATATCGTTCATAGAAATCTAGGGTATTTACTAACCAATTCAGGAGCATGGATTATTAGAGTTAGAAGAAATCTTGAAGAACATCTAATCCACTCTCACTGTATCGCTAAGAAGTATAAAGCAGTAAAAAGTCATGAATTGCCCAGGTTTACCAGCTACCCCTCTGTTTCTCCCAGTGGGATTTTGAATACTTATTTTATTCTTCATAATTCAGCTCTGTCATTGTTACTTTCTATAATTCCGTTTCTGACCAACTTGCTTAGTTTTTCTTTGTGCTATCTCTCCAAATATGATTTTTTAAATCAAAATTTGAATATGTTTGCTTTTGTGTAGGTTTTTCACAACCTGGAGAATTTTCAATAAAGTCTTCAGGAATTTCTAGACAATCTAAGGCATGCACTAAAATTCTTCGCTGAATTTGCCATTTGGGGATCAGATAGGAAAAAATGCCCCTTATTGTTTATATTACTTATTTAGATAGAATGCTTATCTCGTGCTGTTTATTTCTGTGGAGTAGGGGGGAATTTTAATTCGCCAGGAGGAAAAAGTATAGGAGGAACTACTGTCTGCCCTTTTATCTGAGGGAGGAAGTGACTTACTTAGTCAGTGAGAACGGAAAAGGAACTGATTGTGAATAACTGAACGATTTCCCTCTTCCTCTGGCTTACTTGCCCAGAACTGTATTGGTTTCTGCCTCAGTTTCCATGAGGCAAGCACACACAGTTTACCTTCTAAATTGTGGGATTGTTTCCCTCTTTCCTCACTCTTATGGTTGAATATGTGTTAGGCAACATTTTGGAGGAACAGTGCCTGCTCTGCCGATGAAAAATTTTTCTTGGAAAGTTGTCCCAGGGTCTAGACTTCAGGTAGAATATTAGAAAGCTCTTTTTAACCCTTTCCCTATTTAGAAAAAAAGTGCAGCTCACTGCCAGCACTCATTTGATTTTTTTTTTAGGCAGGGTCTCACTGTATCGCCCAAGCTGGCATGCAGTGGCAAAGCCTTGGCTCGCTGCAACCTCCGTCTCCCGGGTTCAACTGATTCTCCTGTCTCAGCCTACCGAGTAACTGCAACTACAGGTGCTCACCACCATGCCTGGTTAATTTTGTATTTTTAGTAGAGATGAGGTTTCACCATATTGGCCAGGCTGGTCTTGAACTCCTGACCTCAAGTGATCTGTCTGCCTCAGCCTCCTAAAGTGCTGGGATTTCAGGCGTGAGCCACTGCACCTGGCCTTATTTGATTTTATATAAACACATTCCTTGAGGTTGAAGCCAATCTGACTGATTTTCAATGTGAAAATAAAATACAAAAACTGTCCTTGAAGCTATTTCTAAACAGAACTAACATTAAAATGGTCTGAATCATCAGAATTGTCTAGTTTAGAAAAATCAGATTCATCAAATGAATCTGTGACCAACAACTGTTGTAGAACAATGTTACCATCATGCACAGGAATGCCACGTTTTCTAGGATTTGACATTTTCAGTGATCGAGAATTACTATGTTTCATAAATGGAAATACCACTACTAAAACCAGAATGCTATAAATAGAATGATATCTTTTGTTTCCAAGATTGATATACTAGAGCTATGTGAAAGTAATAATAAAAGCATGATATTTCACAGCAGAATTATCTCAGGGTAAACAGCTGCAGGAGCTGCCAGAGAGTATTTTCAGGGCAAATGGAAATTGGGTTAATCTGACATTAGATATTTTTCTCAAACTCAGCCTTATCAGAAATGAAGTTATTATTATTTTTTCCTGTTCATTTTATTTTTATTTTTTTCCTCTCCACAGACAGTTTTATTTAAAACATACTTTGTCAGAGATTTCCATAGATATTTAGTTTTTTTCATGTTCTCTCAGAGAAAAAGAACATATTTCAGGGTATCTGTAAAATCTATGAGTACAGTGGAATAGAACCTTATTGTGCAGAAATTACACTTATTCAAGGTAAGAATATCTTCTTAAATTGTGGATTTCTTCCGGAGTTCTAGTCTGAAACATTTTGCTTTATTTCAGTGAAATTATAGTATTTTTGATAACTTGTGAATCTTGATATTCTGGCAGGAATTTATCTTACTGAAGTAAAGGACTGTGTTAGTCAAAGCAGCTGAAAGTAAGTAATAACAATGAATTTTCAAAGCAAGATTTGTAATACACAGAGGACATGGTTCAAATGAGACCAAAACATGTCCAAATTGGATTTTCAAATACATATTTATAAATGCATTTGTAGTAAATGTTTTGGAATTTAATAATCAATCAGTTGAAGGACAGCATATACTGTATTTGCTTCTAGTCATGGGAACTTTTCTGGGACTAAGATAAAATATCAATCAGTTTTAACAGTCTGAGCCAGCTAACATTATTGAAGTTACTATATGAAACTCTGTTCCTCTAGTTACATTCTTATTTCCCCCTGAACGCATATGTGGGAAGAAACATTTGATTCAATATACTCAAAGTTAGAACAATTTAAAAGGAAGCAAAATAAATTTCTATATTTCTACCTAAAAAAGACATCAGGCTCAAGAGGCATTATAAACCCCTATTGGGGGGTAAACACAAAGGAAACCATATCTAGGCAAAACATAAAACTGCTAAAGAAAATAGAAAGCCAATAAGAAAGCCCTAAAAGCAGCCAGAGGATAAGAAAACATATGGCCCTCAAAGAAGCAACAATAATACTGACAGCTGACCTCAAAACAGAAACAATGAAAGCCATAATTCAATGCAATGTTATTTTCCTAGTGATGAAAAAAATAAATAACTGGAAACCTAGAATTCTATAGCTAGTAAAATTATCCTTTAAAATTATTATAAAATAGTAAGTTATTTTATAATTTATTATAAAATAAAGATATTTTTAGAGAGAATGTATTACCAGCATATATGTACTAAAAGAAAAAAGACTAATAAAATGAATCAATCTCTGGCAAGACAGATCAAAGAAAAAAATGGATGAAAAAAAGAGGGAAAAAGAGATAAGGAGAAGGTACAACCAGGATCAAGAAGAAAAAGGGTATGTCACTGCAGATCTTACGAATATTAAAAAATATGTTGACAGAATCTTATGAACAGCTTTTTAGCAATAAATTGGAAAAAGTATGTAAATACCCTGAAAATCATAGCTTACCTAAACTGACAGAATAAGTAGTAGAAAAACAAAATAGTATTATGTTTGTCAATTATTTGGAATCTATCATTTAAAACCTTCCCATATGGTCTTACTAGTAAACTATTCCAAACATTTAAGAAAAAGGCAATACTAATCTTATACAAACTCTACCAGAAGACAAAAAAGGGAATGTTTTTCAAGTTTTTAAAGTAGTCTGGAATAGCTTTGATACAAAATCTGACAAGGACATTAGAAGAAAAGACAATTGCAGGCCAATATTTTCATGAACACAGAAGCAAAAATCCAAAACAAAATTATAGCAAATTTAGTCCAGTTCTATAAAGAAGAAGAATAAATCTTGACCAAGTGAGGTTTATTCCTAGAATGCAAAATTAGCTTAAAATTTTAAAATCAGCCTATGTAATTCATTAAATTAACTAATAAAGAAAGAAAACATATGATTATCTTAATACATACAGAAAAATTATTTGATGAAATTTCTGGTTAAAGAAAATCTCAGTAAAATAGGAGTAGAATGGGACTTTCTTAATCTGGTAACAGGCATCTACAAAAAAGCCCTACAGATAATATTAGACTTAGTGATGAAATCATGACTGCTTTGTCCCTGTAGGGGAATTTCTCCACTAACATTATTTCTATCCACCATTGTATTGGAGGTCATAGCCAATGCGATAAGGTATGTATAAGGCATAAAACAAGAAATCAAAAGTATAAAGGTCATAAAGAGAGAGGTAAATTGTCATTTTCACATATTACATGGTTATATGTATAAAACAATCTAAAAGAATACCACTGAGCACTCTTCATGCTATTCATCAAAGAGCATGAATAATGAGCTCTTTGATGAATACAGCAATTCATAAAAAATTCATCTGTATAACAAAATTCATTTGTTATACAAATTATTAGACATAATATGTAAATTCAACCTTTTTTTTTTTTTGAGATGGGATTTCATTGTTGCCCAGGCTGGAGTGTAGTGGTGATATGATTTGGCTGTGTCCTCACCCAAATCTCATCTTGAATTGTAGCTCCCATAATTCCCACCTGTTGTGAGAGGGACCTGATGGGAGATAACTAAATAATGAAAGTGGTTTCTCCATACCGTTCTCACTGAAGTAAATAAGTCTCATGAGATCTCATGGTTTTATAAGGGGCACCCCCTTTTGCTTGGCTCTCATTCTCTCTTGCCTGCCACCACGTAAGATATGCCCTTCACCTTCCACCGTGATTGTGAGGCCTCCCTAGCCATGTGGAACTGTGAGCCCATTAAACCTCTTTTTCTATAAATTACCAAGTCTTGGGTATGTCTTTATCAGCAGTGTGAAAATGGACTAATAATAAGTGGTGTGATCACACCTCACTGCAGCCTTGACCTCCCAGAGTTCAAGTGATCCTCCTACCTCAGCCTCTCAAGTAGCTAGGACTACAGGCACCCGCTGCCAAGCCCAGCTAATTTTTTTGCATTTTTGTAGATACACCATGATGCTCAGGCTGGTTGTGAACTCCTGGGCCCAAGTAATCCTCCTACCTCAGCCTCCCAAAGTGTTAGGATTACAGGCCTGAGCCACAACACCTGACTCTAACAATTATTTAACATGTGAATTTAACATGTTATTTACAACTCATAACTAATGACTGACTTGCTTATTAAATATAGAAAGAACTACAAATTAATAACAAAAATATGCATATATACACACAAGCTGATAGAAAAAAATCAGCTTGAGTAGGCACCTCAAAAAAGAACACGTCTACTTGGTGGGTGAAAATATCAGTATGTGTTCATCTCATTATTAACCAGGTAAAAAAATATAAAACCACAGTGTGGTTTGTCTATATATGTACCAGAATGGTCAAAATTAATTTGACCAATTTGATATCATTTATCAAATGTTGGCAAAGAAATAAAGCAACTGTATCCCTTGTATGCTGTTGGTGGGGATGGAAATTCCAACAATCCCTCTGGCAAACCTTCATCCTCTAAAGTTGAACATGTGCATTCCTGTGACTAGGTGACCATGACCTGGTTTTTCCTGAACAGTTTTGATTTATGCATACTTTCTTGAAATGCTCTTCAGTTAAGTATTTGCCCTGGACTTCTTCATTTTTAAATAAAATTTTGTCATCAATGGTTTCATTAAAATAATCCAGGAAATGTTTGGTGGGCTTTGATTTTATTCTTCTAACTTTTGCCATGATCTTGTATAGTAGCATGGAATACACGTGCAGTTTACACAGAGCTGGTACTTAACACAATGTTTTCTCTTAAAGGCAATCAGAGATAACATGCTTTTCTTTACCTCTCTGCTGATGCCACATAACTAAAATTTCTCTTTGATGAATAGCATGAAGCATGCTCACTGACAAAAAAAAAAAAAAATTCTAGTGGCACGTAAGTGTAGGATAGTAACAACGGAGGGTTTCTTCTTCCAGTCTTGAATTATACTGAAAGAAGTTCTTGAAATGCTGCCCCTGCTGGCCATTTGATATAACAACAGCCAACTGTGACAGCCCTTATGCGTTAGCCTGCAAGAAGCTGGAAGTCATTAAACTGCCGGTTGGGATAGACAGCAGGCAAGTTGAGAAACTAGTTAGATGTACTTGAAATATGAGCAGAAAGTGCAGGCTGAGCCGTCCTGTTAAAGAATAAATGAAGAGTAGTAGAAATGACTTTGCTATAGTGACTCTGTCATGTGTTATACACTGTACATCTACAACTGTTCATTTATTTACAGCATTATTTGGTAATAATTTTTTATTTCACAATAAATTCTCGGGTGCAATAAGGTCAAATGAGTGGAAATGCATATTTAATAAAAAATTAAGTACTATGTTTCAGTTTCAGAAGGAAGTTGATGATGAATGTATTACAGTGGGTCCTGAAATAAGGCCATTCTGTTCAACATCCGTGTAACATTGATGAGGAAAAAAAATGGACTCCCAGCTGGGGCTATTGTCACTGTAGAGTTTGCATGTTATCCCCATGTTTGTGTGGGTTTTTTCTAGATACTCTGATTTCCTCCCACATCCCAAAGACATGCACATTGGGTTCACTGGTTTGTCTATACAGTCCCAGTCTGAGTGAGTGTGGGTATGTGTTTGAGTGTGGCCTGAGACAGAATGCCACCGTGCCCAGCAATAGTTCCCACCTTGCATCCTGAACTGCTGGGATAAGCTTCTATCACCTGTGACCCTAACCTGGAATACTTGAGTAAATAATTATCCTGCTTGTTTTTATTAATCTTTCTTAAATGTATGTATAGATCATATTTATTTCAATGTTTAATATTAGTACATTGGGGTCTTTATTTAGAAGTTTGGTGATTTTTTTGTTTGTTTGTTTTTGAGATGGTGTCTTGCTCTGTCTCCCAGGCTGGAGCACAGTGGTGCGATCTCGGCTCACTGCAACCTCCGCATCCTGGGTTCAAGTAATTCTCCTGCCTCAGCCTCCCAAATAGCTGGGATTACGGGCATGCACCACTATGCCTATCTAATTTTTTTGTATTTTAGTACAGATGGTGTTTCACCATATTGGCCAGGCTGGTCTCAAACTCCTGACCTTGTGATCCACCTGCCTAGGCCTCCCAAAGTGCTGGGATTACAGGTCTGAGCCACTGAGCCTGGTCATTTTTTTTTTTTTAAGACGGAGTCTTGTGGTGATGTTTTGTAACCAGAAATATGCCATAGGAACTTAATTCTTGTTCATTTCAATTAGCCTATGGTCAAACCAGTTTCATTCTATGTCATTTTGCTTAAAGTTGCTATGTCCAAGAACTTATTGATGATGTTAAGTGAAAATTTATTGTATTTTCACAAAACACTTGTTGACTTCAACTATCCATCCTGGGGCATCACTGGTCACACAACCTGAAGAAACAAATGGTCTGAAGAACTATTCTACATACTCATATACTGAAGTGGTAGCTATCTTAGGAAGGACACAAGAAGTCACAAAGGGGAGTTTACATGGCACTCATGAAGCATGACTTTACACGAAGATCAAATGACCATTTCAAATTAGTTTTACTCCTTTTGCCTTGGCTGGAGTACAGTGGCACTGTCATGGCTCACTGCAGCCTCAACCTCCCCAGCCTCCTCAGGCTCAGGTGATCCTCCCACTTCAGCCTCCTGAGTAGCTGGGACTACAGGCATGTGCCACCAAACCCGACTAATTAGAGACAGGGTCTCACTGTGTTGTCCAGGCTGGTCTCAAAATCCTGGTCTCAAGTGATCAGCCCACTTTAGCCTCCCAAAATGCTTAGATTACAGGCGTGAGCCACCATGCCTGGCCTTTACTCATTTTTAAATTTCAAATGTTCTTGTGCAAACACAAAAAGGGAAGTGATAGCTGTCAGTGAGATGGCTTCATTGGCAGAACAGAAACTTTGCAAACAGTTAAATGATGTTTGTTTTATAGCAATGTCATAAATATCTCAAATAGATAATGATTTTATTAATGGCTAAATTTTATCTCTAATTCACAGAATCAAAGTAAAGCTTTTAAAATTCATTCTATCAAAAGGAAATGATATGATATTATGATTAATGCTTAATTATGATTAATATTTAATATGATTAAATTCCTTTAAAATATTCAGCATCAAGATAATATTTTCATAGTGATAACACATATGAATTTTGATGGAGCATTACATTGCAGTAAAAACAGTATTCTTATTAAGAAACCTGTAAGGTAAAAATGTAGCTGGAATTGTTTGTAGTGCACACATGATTTGTTAATGTGCCAAAATGAGCTATTCTATTGTGTATAAAAGGAAACTATTAAGAGAGTGAAAAGACAACCAAAAGAAAGGGAGAAAATATATGTAAGTCATATATCTAATAAAGGATTAATATCCAGAATATAAATAACTCCTACAACTAAAGAACAATAACAGAATAACCCAATTCAGCATGGTTTCGAATTGGGTTATTTTGTTGTTGTTGTTCTTGAGTTGTAGGAGTTACTGGACTTGGACAGGCATTTCTTCAAAGAAGACATACACATGACAATTAAGCACATGAAACATCAGTAGTTATCAGGGAAATGTAAGTAACAGTCACAACGGGGTGCCATTTACCACTCATTAGTATGGCTGTCATTAGTATGGCTATTATTTTTTAAATGGAAAAGAGTAAGTGTTGGCAAGGATGTGGAGAGACTGAAATTCATATACTGCTGGTGGGACTGTAAAATGGTGCAGCCACTGTGAAAACCAGTATGTGGGTTTGTCAAAAAGTTAAATTACCCTATGATCCAGCCATTCTACTTCTAGGTATATACTCCCAAAAATTGAAAGCAGGAACTTAAACAAATACTTGTATACAAATGTACATAGTTGCATATTTACAGATGCCAAAACATGGAAACCATACAATGTCCATTGACAGATGAATTGACAAACCCAATGTGGTCTCTCCATACGATGGAATATTATTGTCTTCAAAAGGAATGAAACTCAGATACATGCTACAGAATGGAAGAATCCTGAAAACATTATGTTAAGTGAAAAAGCCAGATATATAAATAAAAAAAAAATCTTCTTTGACCACGTTTATGAAGTATCTACAACAGGCAAATTTATGACACATAGAATAGAGGTTACCAGGCACTGGTTGGAGAGGGAAATAGAGTTAGTGTTTAAAGGGTACAGAATTTCTGTTAGGGAGGGTGACAAGTTATGCAAGTAGATAGTGGCGATGGTGAACAACTCCATGAACGTACTTAACTCCACTGAATTGGTATGGTTAAAATGGTAAACTTTTTGCATGTATATTTTACTACAATAAAGAAGTGCTTTTCTACCAATCTATATGGAAGATAAACTTGTCAAAATTTTATAGACATACACATGATCTTTCTCTATTCACTGTCAATTATGTTCAAGTTTTAGAAATGTTTGTGCATTTGAATAATTACATTGTTGATTAACCTAACTGTCCTGCAATACTATTAGACATTTTGGAAGAGAATCTCTAAACTTTTTTGAGTTCTGCTCAGAAGCTGTTGGTAATCTTAATGGAAAGATTCAAAAATTGATCACCAAAACCTTTTAAAAGCTTAGCAAATTGTGATTATTGAAAATCAGGCTCATTGCTCATTCCTGTAGCCCCAGCTACTTGGAAGGCTGAGCTGGGATGACAGCTTGAGACCAGGAGTTTGAATACAGCCTGGGCAACACAGAGAACCTGCTATTACAAAACAAAACAAAAAAAATCAAGCTTATACCTGGAAAGGCACTGAAATTCATTCCTGTAAAAGCAGTGGGAGGGAGAAGAATTGAACAAATTCAACGATGAGAATGCAAATCTTGAATAAGATTTAATTTTGAAATTCTAAAATATTATTTTGGACATAATGACATGTTTGATGAAATTTTTAATTTTAATTGGATATGTTTATATTCTATATCAGAAATAAATGGAATTGGCCAGGCATGGTGGCTCATGCCTGTAATCCCAGCACTGTGGGAGGCCAAGGTGGGTGGATCGCTTGAGTAAGGGAGTTTGAGATCAGCCTGAGCAATGTGGTGAAACCCCATCTCTACTAAATATACAAAAATTAGTCAGGCGTGGTGGCACATGCCTGTGATTCCAACTACTCAGGAGGCTGACTGAGGTGGGAAGATCGCTTGAGCTGGAGAGGCGGGGGTTGAAGTAAGCTGAGAACATGACTGCAAACTCCAGCCTGGGTAACAGAGTAAGACCTTGTCAAAAAAAAAAAAAAAAAAAAAAAAAAAACCAGAGAGAGAAAGAAAGAAAGAAAGAAATGGAATTGAGAGAAGGCCTATAATTTTGCTGCAAATATATGTGGCAAAATAATCAAAAGAATTATAAATAGAGACAACTTATTTTCTAAATTTTGCCTATAAAAGTATTGAGGAATAGTATTCTGATAGAGACAAAAGACAGAATCTGTGGGAAATACTGGGCATAAATATTTGTACATTTCAATATGACAAAGACTAAAATTGAGATTATCCATCATTTCATAGACTTTGTTCTGAGTTTACAAGGTACTGCAGCACCCACAGAGAGAGCATTTTCTGAATTAAAAATACATTCTATGGAGAAGAGTCAGTTGAAGGTGTCAACAACCAAATTAGTAAGCATAAGATGCAACTTTGATAAAATTTTGCTAGCAAATTTACAAAAAAAACTAATAAGACTATATTAAAATATATATATTCTTCAGAAAAAAATACTAGATTTGGCTAAAAGTAATTTATATATGTGAATGTGTATTAAGAATAGTCACAGAGGTTGCATGTGAGCTGAGATCAGGCCACTGCACTCCAGCCCAGGCAACAGAGAGAGACTCCGTCTCAAAAAAACAAAACAAAACAAAAAACAACAAGAATAACAACAAAACGCTGGGCACCGTGGCTCACGCCTATAATCCCAGCACGTTGGGATGCCGAGGCAGGCAGATCACGAGGTCAGGAGTTTGAGACCAGCCTAGCCAACACAGTAAAACCCTGTCTCCACTAAAACTACAAAAATTAGCTGGGTGTGGTGGCGCGTGCCTGTAATCCCAGCTACTTGGGAGGCTGAGGCAGGAGAATCGCTTGAACCCGGGAGGCAGATGTTTCAGTGAGCCGAAATTGCGCCATTGCACTACAGCCTGGCAACAGAGAGAGACTCCGTCTCAAAAAGAAAAAAGAAGGAAAAAAAAAGTCATTGGATTTTTTTTCAAAAAAACCAGATTTTCAATATAAATACTTTTTTAAATTTTGCTTTAATCTACACGGATTTAAGCTCTTTCAGTACTCTAAAAGGAATTTTAATTTTGAAAACCAGTTTTGAATCAACATCTTTATATAGGTCTACCAGTGTATTAAATCAATATGATGGTCAAAAAACAAATATTAATTACTTTATAAATCACCCTTTACTTTCAAGAGTGTCTCAGTTTGGCTGACTTAAATATATACTCACTTTATCCATGACCCAGCAATTCTATCTCCATGACCCAGCAATTCTATTTTAGCTGGGTATAGGCAAGCAACAGAAGGCGTCCCTAAGAACGTTCACAGCAGGTTATTTGTAATAACTAACCTGGAAACAAGCAAATAATCATCGAAAGAGACAATGGGTGAGGAGATGACGGGCTCCCCTGTGGCTGCACATCCGCATCAGCTGGCAGGCTTTCCGACCGCATGTCCAAGGCTTCCTCCCTCAGCCTTGGCGACACGCGGCCAACTTCCTCCTTCGGAAGGTACCGGAGCCCTGGAGCCCGAGCCTCCGCCTCCTCAGTGTCCTCTTCATCAAGACCGCGCGGAGTGGAGCCACACGCAGGCTCGCCCGGTGAAGCCGAGCGATCATGTCACTTCTGCGTCCCTTCTCTTCGCGGGTCCTTTTCCGATCCTGCTGCCAGCGGGGCGGTGTTGCGACGAGACGCACCTGCCAGGCCAGACTGCACCTGAGCTGCTTGAGGGCGGGGACGAAGCTTGTGTCACTCTGAGGTCCTTGTTCATGAGGAAGGATGAGGGCAGACTTGCAAGGAAGAACTTACACTTTCCTCCGATGAGTGCAATCCATTCTCTTCGCGACTTTGAGTCCGCCTGGCCCGTTCCCTCCCAGACACCACTCACACAGCAGCCGCAGCGCGCCCTTCAGCTCCCTCCGGAGCAGACGGGGGCGCCTTTCCAGTCCCTGCTCAGGCCCAGCAAGGAGGGGCTGCGGGGGTTACTGTCTGTTTAAACTGCTCAACTTTTGCCAACTGCTACACTACTATGATTTTACACACAGAAAGACACTTTAAAAACATCCTGGGTCCTCCAACACGGACAGACCTTCAGAGACCTTAAGAGGATCTGGTGCTGCTCTCCCAGTCTTCATTTACCAAGGAAAATTTGTGTTTATGTAATTCGAAAACATGATAGTGATGATTAGGCTGGTGCAGAAGCGATTGCCGTTTTTGCCCCAAACCGCGATCGCTTCTGCACCAACCATATGTTTTCCACAGATTTTTGGAAAAAATAATGTTTGGAACTGCAAAGTGATTTGCCGTTTCAGTACCTACTCCACTGTTAGCCTGAGCACTCGCAAAGGTATTCTGGAGCCAAGCAGTGCCATGGTCGGTGACGCCATGAGGAAATGGACACCTGTGGGAGTAGTGACGCCTTGTTGAAATTGACAATGGTTAGGATATTCACACCGCAGAAACAGGCAAAAGCTACACACTCAGTTCCCGCGCCCCGAAAGCGCTTGGTAAGCATGTGCACCATTTTGAAGTAAAAATATTTTGAGAGTGCCTCTGCAAGTACAATGGTGTGGCAGTTTGTAAAAGTTTAGTAGTTTGTTAAAAACCTCTCATGAATTGAAGCACAGCTTACACATTATTGCTATGTTACACGTTCCACTTTAATATTTTAATGCGTGTTAAGGAATAAAATAAGTTAATTATAAGAGTTCTTCTGAGGCTTATATTGTGCTTATATTTTATACTTACTTCAGCCTACTTTTCCCAGACTAGGACATTTCCAAGTTTCTGTGTAGAATTAGTTAAGGTTCAGTAGATGGCGCTGCTACACTGTGTTTTTAGTAATTTCAGACACTGCTTTCTGGGATAATAATGGGAAACTTTTTAACAGGTAAGAACAGGAGTGGGGAGGGAACGCCAGTCTCTTAACTAGTTCTAGGCTGGTTAAAAATAGGACTCTAAGTCTCATTTTTATCAAACGCTAACATTCTGCACCTGGAGTATGGAGATATATTGTGAAAGTATCTGTGGATGGGCATTTACCTTTGATATCTGTCATCTGAGCATCTGAAGGTGCTCTGCCAATATATTCTCTCCAGGTCTTGTACTTTAGATGAGTAGATGAACCCTTCCACAAATCCTCCACTGCTCTTTTTACACACAAAGTAATAAAGCCCAGAGAGGTCCTGTTCTCTGCAAATTAAATTTTTACACCTGGAAATCTGCCTTTCGATGAACAACAACAATAATTGATGTTATAAGAAAGATAAATTCTTTTGGATGAGTGAGCATGTGACAAGCTGACTGGCTGCTGTCTCTTTCTTGCTATTCCTTGGCCTATCACTGAAGCTGGCTAGTAGTTGTCATCTTGTTCATTTTTTTCCTCTTATTTTGTTTTGTTATGAAATATTTCAGTAATACAAAATAGGGTAGAAAAAAACATAACAAATATATATGCAGTTACCATGGAAAAAAAAATGTATCTATTGTAACACCCCGTGGATTCATATCACGTGCGTTTCATGGTCCTTCCTCCCTAGTAGAGTTTACTTTTTTCCATTTGTATCTTTGTTATCTATCATACTTAATTTGTCTTTTCTGTAACTTACATTTCTTCATTCAACATTATGTTTTGGGAAATTATCCATGTTAATTCTTATTTTATTCATGTTTATATTTGCACAGTATTCCACTGAGTGTTTCATAGTTCATTTAAGCCATTCTTTCATTGATACATATTTATATTGCATCCAATTTTCCATTATTACATACAACATTGTATATGTAAGGTATTCCTGTAAACCTATATATTACATATACTCTTGTTTATGTAAGATATTCCTGTAAACCTATATGTTTTACGTACCTTAAATATTTCATAACAAAAAAAATAATATTTACAATTCTTGCAGACAGTCATCTTCACATTGCCTCATTAAATGTAGTTTGCGTTATTTTTGGTGGTGGTGGTGTTTTTTGTTTGTTTTTGAGACAGGGTCTCCCTCTGTCACCCAGGCTAAAGTGCAGTGGTGCAATGTCAGCTCACTGCAACCTCCGCCTCTTGGGTTCAAGCGATTTTCCTACCTCAGCCTCCTGAGTAGCTGGGATTACAGGCACGTGCCACCACAGCCCACAGTATGGTGAATTTTTGCATTTTTAGTAGAGATGGGGTTTCACCATATTGGTCAGGCTGGTTTCAAACTCCCTACCTCAGGTGATCCACCTGCTTTGGCCTCCCAAAGTGCTGGAATTACAGGGGTGAGCCACTGCGCCTAGCCTGTAGCTTGTGTCACTTCTATAAGAGTCAATGATTTCAAAATATTAGAAGGCAATAGGCTGGAAGCTCAAAAAGCCACTTTGAGGGTAATTCACCATCTTAGAGCTTCAGTCTTTTAAAACCCTAGAAGTGGAGGCCGGGTGCAGTGTCTCACACCTGTAATGCCAGCCTTTGGAGGTCCAGGCGGGCAGATCACTTGAGGTCAGGAGTTTGAGACCAGCCTGGCTAACATGGTAAAACCCCATCTCTACTAAAAATATAAAAATTAGCCCGGCTTGGTGGTGCACACCTGTAATCCCAGCTACTCGAGAGGCTGAGGCAGGAGAATTGCTTGAACTAAGGAGGTGGAGGTTGCAGTGAGTCAAGAGTGTGCCACAGCACTCCAGTCTGGGTGACAGAGTGAGACTCTGTCTCAATAAATAAATAATAAACAAACAAACAAATAAATAAGAACTAGAAGTGAAACGGTAGCATTATGTATTCACATATTCTACTTCAAAATGCCAAATAGCTCTTCAAAGTAGTGGCAACAATCTCTACTCCTACTTGTGTTTGAGAGTTCCAGGCGTTCATCAATCATCCTCCCCAGACCCCTGCTTTTATACTGTTTTTCTTTTGTTTCTGTTTTTGTTTTGTTTTGCTTGTTTGTTTTTGAGAGTCTGGCTCTGTTGCCCAGGCTGGAATGCAGTGGTGCTATCTCGGCTCACTGCAACCTCCACCTCCCAGGTTCCAAGTGATTCTCCTGCTTCAGCCTTCTGAGTAGCTGGGATTACAGGTACATGCCACCCCACCTGGCTAATTTTTGTATTTTTAGTGGAGATGGGGTTTTCCCATGTTGGCCAGGATGGTCTCCATCTCTTGACCTTGTGATCTGCCTGCCTTGGCCTCCCAAAGTGCTGGGATTACAGATGTGAGCCACCACGCCCAGCCCTTAAAATTTTCATATTGAAAATTTTGAATATATACAAAAATAGATTGATGAACTTTTAGGGTCCTGTCATTTGATTTGAACAGTTATTAATTCACAGCCAATCTTGAATCATATATACCCATCACACTCCTGCAGGTTATTTGAAGCAAATCTTATCATTCCAGGATAATACTCTGAAAGATAAGGACTCTTTATTTTTTATTTTTATTTTTTGAGACAGGGTCTCACTCTGTCATCCAGGCTGCCATGCAGTGGTGTGATCATGTCTCACTGCAACCTCAACCTCCTAGGCTCAAGTGATCCTCCCACTTCAGCCTCCTGAGTAGTTGGGGCTATAAGCACATGCCCCCATGCCCTGCTAAGTTTTTAACTTTTTGTAAAGATAGGGTCTCACTATGTTGCCCAGGTTGGTCGGAAACTCCTGCACTCAAATGATCCTACCTCCTCAGCCTCCCAAAAGTGGTGGGATTACAGGCATGAGCTATTGGCCCACGCCAGGACTCTATTTTAACCAAAACACCATGATTACACTTAAAAAATAATCATCAATCTTTCTTTGTTGAAATAAAATAACCAACTATGTTTTAAATTTCATAATTGTCTCACAACATTTTTATGGTTGGCTTGAGTCACATCTAAAATAAGTTCCATAAATTGCAATTGTTAATATGTTTCTTCAATATATTTTAAGTGGTGGGTTCCCTCCCCATCTCTCTTTTTCCCATTGGTATTCATTTATTGAAAAAAGAAAACAGGATTGTTTGTTCTATAGAGCAGAGGTCCCAAACCTCAGGCCACAGATTGGTACTGATCCAGGGCCTGTTAGGGATTGAGCTGGCACAGCAAGTGGTGAGTGGTGGGTGAGTGAAGCTTCATCTGTATTTGTAGCCAGTCCCCATTGCTCACATTACCACCCAAGCTCTGCCTCCTGTCAGATCAGTGTGGCATTAGATTCTCATAGGAGTGGGAACCCTATTGTGAACTGTGCATGTGATGGATCTAAGTTGCCTGCTCTTTATGAAAATCTAATGCCTGATGATCCCCAAAATGGGACCATCTAGTTGCAGGAAAACAAGCTCAGGGCTCCCATTGAGTCTACATTATGGGGGGTTATATAATTATTTCGGGATCACCTGAGGTCAGGAGTTCAAGACTAGCCTGGCCAACATGGTGAAACCCTGTCTCTACTAAAAATACAAAAATTAGCTGTGCATGGTGGCACGTGCCTGTAATCCCAGCTACTTGGGAAGCTAAGGCAGGAGAATCACTTGAACCCTGGAGGTGGAGGTTGCAGTGAGCCGAGATCACGCCACTGTACTCCAGCCTTGGTGACAGAGCAAGAATCTATCTCAAAACAACAACAAAAATTATTTTATTATACATTACAGTATAATAATAATAGAAATAAAGTGCACAATAATGCACTTGAATCATCCCAAAACCATTCCCCCAAGCCACCACCCACACCATCCACCGGTCTGTGGAAAAATCGTCTTCCATGAAACTGGTCCCTGGTGCCAAAAAGGTTGGGGACCGCTGCTGCAGAGTTTTTCACAGCATGGACCTCAGTGAGTACATGGTGTGTAACATGTGCCTCTCTCTCTCTATGTTTTGAAAACTAGTGTCAGATTTTGATCAGATTTGTGTTCAATGTTTTTTTGATCCCATAGTTTGCAAAGTGCTCTCTTACCTCCTTTCAAAAAGTCTTTCCAGGCAAGAAATTAGGATTTCCTGCAAGGACAAAGATCATGTTTCAGATGAGGAGAGGCAACATGCTCAGTTATACGTATACATGTTCTAAGTGATTTTTCACTTCTTTCTTTTCCTACGTTTGATGACCATCTTGGGGAGTGGAGGAAGTTGTCAGGGTGAAACATCTACTGCATCAAAATACTAATTTCAAAGCCAAAGCCAACTCCCCTTGTGCTCTGGATCCTGCTCCTTCTCCAATGGTAATCTAATTTTACTTTTGATTCCATCTAGTACATTCAGGATTGGAGTCCAGGAAACTGAAAAATTATCTCATATTGTTCTCTTTAATTAATAAAAAATAAACCAGACATCCTTCCAAGTTTCCAGGCTGTGTGGCTGGATTAGGAGAAGGCAGAATAAATACAGTGAAAGCTAATTGCTCCAAAAAACAAAGCCCAAACCCAGGAAGAAGTGCTATAGTATTTTCTCACTCCATTCTTCGTTAAAGTTCAATCTCAGTGAACAATTTGTTACCAAGAAAAACTGAAGTCTGTAATATTGTTGAAGTTTCACTTATGTCATTTTTCTTTAAATTTATCTGTCTCCTTTTCTTCTTTACGTTTCTCCCTTAAATTTTGGGTTGAGAATTGACAATTGATTTCAGAAATGGAAGACGCATAAAGGAGAAAAGGGAGCCTTCTGGTTTAATTTGATGTAAAGTTCATAAAGCTGGAATGAAACTGTACTTTTCATGCTTGGTTTAGGCATCTAAGATATTTTAAATGATCACTGCAAATATAAATAGAATGGGGGAAATCTCTATTCTTTTCTAAGCCTTGGATTGGTTTCTGGGGAAAATTAACACACATAGACTACAGACTCCCTTTACAAAGCTGGGCATTTTCACATATGCAAAATAGAGTTTTGCAGGCTGGTGAGCATTATTTGGGTGGTTGCTAGGTATAGTTTTTAAAAATAATCATTTTCTTTTCTTTTCTTTTTGTAGAGAGGGAGTCTCGCTCTGTCACTCAGGCTGCAATGGTGTGATCTCGGCTCACTGCAACCTCCACCTCCTGGGTTCAAGCAATTCTCCTGCCTCAGTGTCCCTAGTAGCTGGTACTACAGGCGCCCACCACCATGCCTGGCTAATTTGTTTTGTATTTTAGTAGAGACGGGGTTTCACCATGTTGCTCAGGCTGGTCTCAAACTCCTGAGCTCAGCCAATCAGCCTGCCTTGGCCTCCCAAAGTGCTAGGATTATAGGTGTGAGCCACCACACCCAGCCTAGAATAATCATTTTCAATTATTTTTATTTATCTATTTTATTTTTTAGAGACAGGGACTTTCTCTGTCTCCCAGGCCAGAGCGCAGTGGTGCAATCATAGTTCACAGCAGACACCAACTCCTGGGCTCAAGCGATCCTCCTGCCCCAGCCTCCCTAGTAGCTGGGACTACAGACACACACCATGCCAGGCTCTTCTTGTTTAAATTCAGTTCAGTGAAATAGCTTAAAAAACAGAATCCAAATATTTAATAGTAAATAATGGGATAACATTGATTAAAATTGTTTTTAACTTTGAGACCAATAAGTGTATACATAAACCTATAAAGAAAGTATTTTGCAGGATGGATGGCTATATTAACTTTCTTTGTGACTCAATGTTGAGCTTTCCAAAATTATGTTAGCTAAATGATTGAGGAGTTGATAGAAATTATGAAACCATCCTTGAATACAGAGAGTTAGCTAGCAGGAAAGCAATCTACATTTCACACAACTGAAAGATGTGAGGAGATGAGTAAAGGCTGTGGTGTGTTTATGACCACTGATCAGCGCACAGACTTCAGATATGAGAATATGTTAAAACAATTGTTCCCCTAACATTTTTAATTACATAGTTTACTACTGACGTTACAGTGGAATCACCTTTTTAGAATGGTGGCAAGCAACTTCAACTTAACAATAGTATTGATAATTCTTCAGTTTTGCCAGTCAGCCACCAGAGGGCGATATTTTTCTCTCTTTTTCTTTCTTCCCTTCCCTCCCCAACTCTCTCTCCTATTCTCTTCTTTCTCTCTCCATTTCCCAGCCTTCCTCCCTCTCTCTCTCCCTTTCTCTCCCTGTCTCTTCTTTCTCTTTCTCCATTTCCCTCCCTTCCCCCCACTGCCTCTCCTTCTCTCCTTCTCTCCATTGCCCTTTCTCCCTCTTTCTCTCTCTCTCCCTATCCCTCTCTCTCTCTCCCAATCCCTCTCTCTCTCCCAATCTCTCTCTCTCCCCCCACCCACTCTCGCCCCCAGCCCGGTGGGCCGGCCGGCCCGGGCCCGCGCGCGCCCGCCCCAACGAGGGCCGGGTGGGGGGCGGGCGC